>CM037784.1:2347247-2397247 GCA_021229015.1 Solen grandis | reverse complement strand
AGAGTGTTTGATTTGTTCTAACATTCTCACTCAAATTTCGCAAATTTGACATTTGCGCAGAAAGTTTAGTTATGTATTGTGGAAGCACTGTTATACCAAGTCAAACTCAGACGTGGATGTCTCTACAATTTTGCCAGGACTGAATGGGGAGTAGATTATTCAAATTCAATACGAGAAAATATTACTACACAGGTAACAGATCACATCAAATCATAAGGAGCCGACGCCCATATGCTTGCCCGATACTATGTCCAACCAGAACCAATGCATGTCGACAATATCGGCGTCCGCGCCAGCAGAATATTCTATCGCTTAATAAGCTTGGACATATGGAAGAAACAACTAGAAATGTGCCCAAATCACAAAAGTCGTAGTTTTTGCCTTCCTGTGATCAGGATTCTTCATAACATCGTAAAGCTAGTAGTGTTAAACCAATTACCACCCTGCGTAACCACTCCTAGGAATCGTGGACTTTCGGGATCGATGGTCTTTTGCAGTTTTAAATTTGACTTGGTAAAGTTGTACTAGGTTCATCTATGATATGTAACTACGTACAATATACTATAATGACCGGGGTCACTTTCTATAGTTTTCTCTGTGAGGTTCAAACAATGATTTGTTGCATACTGAAAACAGGCACCTGGCTCCAGTGATTCACTTCATATATCTTCAATGTTCATGAATTATGTATTACTAGAGTTTGTGTTGTTCATTTATCCTAAAAGAAATATAGTGATCAATTATATATAAATCTTCTCCTGATATAGTAAATTAATATTTATCATGACAATCGAGAAAGAAATATTGAAATTTATCGCTGGCACCCAGCTCTCCCAGTAACTGCACGGTAGCACTTACGCCCCTTAAAATATGAAGATGTGGGTTTGTATTTCACAGCTCATAGTTTTTTTGTTTTTTTTAGGGGTCATTTTAAGAGAACAATGCTCCTTGGTTACAAAAAGGTATTTATACTATAAACAGCTGAGTCACTTGCATATAAAATTTTTTTAAAATTTTTTGTCCATACAAAAATCTGTACAGGTAAGCATCATATAAAACCAATACATTATCATCTCTTGCAAAATCCAGATTAATTATTCATAATAAAGAGACATTGATCCATGTCTACAATTTTTTCACAATTGTCATAGCTCAAAATAGCAATACATTTCTCTAATTCTCCACAGCAAGAAATAGTCACGTCTAATGACACAGAAATCTCAATGCAATATACGCACATTCACTTGCTATTTTCTCTTTTCTTAATGTAGGAATTGTCTTTCTTGCAGGACGGTATATCAGCCTAACAATGAGAATATAACAACTTAATGATGGAAAAGAAAGAAAACCATTGTGGATAAGGATAAAATACAATACTGTTAAATTATTAATTTTCGTTGACATTAAATATCATGCATTCTATAATAAAATCAATTCCATTGGAACATATATTCGTGGATACCGGTACTTGTTTTAGAAAACATGAAGACTATTAAATACACAGATTTCAAGGGGATTAATATTCTTGGATAAAGCCATCCACGAAATCAACGAGAAGTAGTCCCTCAATAAATTAAAGATTCTACAGTATACTGTCCTGTAAGAAAAACACTCACATAATAAAAGAGAGAATTACTTAACTCATTATCAAGCATATTGCACAGCACAACTGTTAACTCCATACACACATGAAGTTTTATTCTGACACTTCGCAGTCAAGTAACATGTTAGAGTGGACATAGATTTCATTTTGCATATTTTGTTGAATATTGCACAGTGTTTTGTTCAGATACTTTGTAATTAATCACTCCAGCCCATGGCATTTGTAATTAGATTACTTCACTTAACACCATGCATTATTCTACAATATATAACTGAATACCGAACTTTATTTCCTGAATAACTACCACAGTCTATAATCATAAAATAAAAAAACCAACTGTACAAGGACACTACTGGAAATTATAAATAACACCCTG
Organism: Solen grandis; assembly: GCA_021229015.1. Taxonomy (NCBI): domain Eukaryota; kingdom Metazoa; phylum Mollusca; class Bivalvia; order Adapedonta; family Solenidae; genus Solen; species Solen grandis. The sequence goes on along the minus strand of CM037784.1, from coordinate 2,395,268 downwards.
TACAATTTCAACTTAATTGCAGTTACCTGTCCAATCAACATACAATGGCAAAACACTGATTTCTTAACAAAATTGACCAATATGGTCACAGGTTACAATATAATGTCTACTCCAGTAGAATATCTGACAAATTCATTTATTGCCCAAAAACTAAGAAATACTTGTTAGCAATAGAAACCATTTAATGATGGGAGATCAGATTTCATCTGTTAATGGGATACAGAACTTGAACTATTTTCAATCTAAGTGATAGTGTCACTCAGTAACTTTTCATCTGATGTGAAATGAAATATGATCTGACAATTAAATCAACAAATAACTCCTTTAGCTTCTGTTAGAAAATCATGTTGCCGACCAAATTTGCTCTTTTTGAAATCGCAAATGAGAATATCTTTAGGGAAAAAAACAAAAACAAACACACAAAAAAAGAACATATACAGGAATTCCCCAATACATAATATATACCACAGATTCCAGATTCCCAATATTACACTTCCTTGGTCCTCTCTTATCCCTCTGTGGGTCAGACCCCACCCCACCCCCACCCCACACACACAAAAAGTCATTATTAAACATAGTCCTGCTAACCCTTTTTTAATATTAAACATCAGGCAAGATGTAATTTTCATATAAAACGTTCGATGCGGTCACTTTCTCAAAAGACATTCGCTTGTAAGACCAGCCACCTTTAAATCTGTCTATATCAAAACGCAGGCAGGATGACTCCATTAGCACACATCAAATGCTGGAATCAACCTTTAGTCACTATTTTCTAACAAGAAGTACCACTACTATGCCATGTAAATCTGCCTTTTCACATCATTTTAAACCAGTTAAAAGCATAATTCTCAGTCTGAACTTTTTTCATACTGATGGGTGGCAAGACTAGGTGATGAATACCCCCTTCACTGCCTCTAATATATTGAACCATAAAACATGATGGGACAGGGCAACCAGCATGATTTCTATATGGCCCTCACTTCACTTTGTACACCAGGGGTATGAAAATATAAAATATGATCAGTGTGTTGATCCAATTTCACACTGGCCACAATGTCATTACTGTGAGCTCTGGAGATGAACTGTCCCTATAATGACATCTGTTCACGACATATGGTACACATTATATGGCGCTGTGTGGACCTTGATCAGCTGGCTCCGTATCGCTTGTTCTGCTGCTGCTTCTTGCGTATCTGATCCAGCTGCTTGGTGAGGTTCAAGTGGAAGCTCTTCAGGCTCTCCTGCAACACAATCAGCAACAGTATACATTATCTTTAGTTTGAGATAAACTTGACTATTTGAGTTTTTCGCCGCTTCGACAGTATTTCAGTCATAGCAACGTCCAGCTAATTACAGGTGGAGGAAGACCCCGAATGCATGGAGGCATCCAGGTAGAATCACTGACCTACCGCAAGCCAGCTGGAAGGCTTCCTCACATGAAAATCTAAATGACCCTGCCAGGGATTCGAACCCAGGCGGTGAGGGACTGAGTGAGTGTTAAAGTCAGCGACTTTACCCTCTCGTCCATGGAGGCCCTAGTTTGAGATAACAATCAGTTTACAAATATCTGAGATAAACTTAATATACTTTAACATAGTCTGAGGTAAGTGTGCATACATTGTTCATGCTCAAAGATAAGTGAGAATAACTCTGTATTTGCCATTGTCTGAGATAAAAGAGCATATACATTTTTAATGATTTGAAATATTAGTGTTTTTTCCCATGTCCTTTAATGGTCTGAGATTAAAAGTAAAGGGATGAACATATATTTTTCATGGTAAGTGTGCTTTATTTTCAAAGCCTGAGACAGGTGAGGTTAATTCATATTTCCATTGTCTGAGATAGATGAAATTAACATAATTTTAAAAAAAAAATAATGATGAAATAAACATACATTTTGTTTTGTCAGAGATAAATGGGATTAACATACCATTTTTCATGAGATCAAAATCCATTTTTAAAAATCTGAGATAAATGGAATTGAAATACATTTCCAAAACTGAGACAAGTGAAACAAGCTTACATTTTCCATAGCTAGCTGCTGGTACTCTTCCTGTAGCTGTGCCGTGCTCTGCTGGTCCCTAACATCGTCATCTAGCTCCTTTAGCAGCTCATGTCGTGTCTGCTCAAACATCGCAATCTCTGTCTGGTAACGCAGGTACTGTTGGGCAAGCTATGGAACACAAACAGTTGTCACCACGAGTTTGCGCTTATGGGTTTAAAAAGGAAACCATTAAAGTAGAAAACAAAAAGCTTTGAGGTTATGTGAAAAACTAACAATAATTTGTAGAAAATACTGAAAGGGATTTGTTATATATAGGCACTTATTTCTGAAATAAAAGAAAAGAAATTAGTTCAAAGAAGTCTGCAGTTATATTACAAGCCAATCCATATATGAAGTGAATGGAAAATTTAAGCTTCTTGGGCATTTAGTTTAAAACAATGACATCTTTTAAATAAATATCTGATATCCAAAATTTCAAAAACAAAAGCTTCCATGGCATTCAGAAAATTAACATCTTAAAATACTCATCCATTGAAAATCAAAAGGGTCCATTAGCCTTCTTTTCTTTACATGCTAATGAGCCCTATTGGCTTTCAATGGACAAATTATATGCACTAAGATAGAGAGGTGTATGATACAAAAAATAAAACAGGAGCTGTGGGTGTATGGGTGTAGATACCTTGCAGTGTTGGTTGAAGATCTCCATGGACTCCGTGCTCGTAGGACAGGGTTCTATAGGCTGTAAAAGAAACCACCAAGGGTACATTCATATATATAAATGGCTTCTGTAACACAACTGTTTTTTATAAACAAGACAAAGATAATACAGTGCAGCTCCATTTCAAGGCTTTATTTAGAGTTTAAGTCTAGACACAACCAGCTCCATTTCAATGCTTTATTTAGAGTTTAAGTCTAGACACAACCAGCTCCATTTCAATACTTTATTTAGAGTTTAAGTCTAGACACAGCCAGCTCCATTTAATGCTTTATTTAGAGTTTAAGTCTAGATACAACCAGCTTCATTTCAATACTTTATTTAGAGTTTAAGTCTAGACACAACCAGCTCCATTTCAATGCTTTATTTAGAGTTTAAGTCTAGACACAACCAGCTTCATTTTTAATGCTTAATTTGAGGTCCAAGCCTAAATACTGCATTCAATTAGTCTTGTAGACAGTGAGAAAATGTTTCAATCACAACATAAAGATTAACCCTTTCCCTCATAGAGGATACCATGAAAAGACCTATGCGAACAGCATAAAACCAGATCAGCCTGCGAGTAACTCGCAGGCTGATCAGGTTTTATGCTGTTCGCTGCTCCTCAGTGGTCTGGTAATGAGGATATTACAATTAAATTTGGTAAGGTTTAAAGTCTGTTGTTGGGTCATGTTTAACTGACATTCATGCTAAAATGGAGCATGTTATGATGAATCTATAGGAGATATATACAATGTACTGGAATATATATAGTTCCATAGGAAATACGGAATCTACATTGCAATTACAGGAAATACATATATTGAAACAAGAGCACAACATGCCGATGCCAACACTCGTCTATTAGGGATTTATTTTTTTAAAGGGGGAGATATATTGGGTCGAAATGGAGTTGTAAGAAGTGTCATGGCCCATGATGGGAATGTAGCTCTTGTGATAGTGAACAAAGTGTATAAAGTTTGATGACAGAGGGTTTTATAGCTTAGAAGTTATGGCCAAGGTTTAACCCTTTCCCTCATAGAAGAAACCATGAAAAGACCTATGCGAACAGCATAAAACCAGATCAGCCTGCGAGTAACTCACAGGCTGATCAGGTTTTATGCTGTTCGCTGCTCCTCAGTGGTCTGGAAATGAGGATTTTGCAATTAAATTTGGTATGGTTTAACTGTGGTTTTCTGCAGATTAGGCTTTATGTGGTACCTATTGAGTGCGTCAAAATGAGTCTCTATGAGGGAAAGGGTTAAGTATTTCACCAAGTCAAGGATGTCAATGACAACAGCTACAACGACACCAGAGTGAAGACAATACCTTGACTTTCTTCTTTAAAAAACAGACAAGCTAAAAATTATAAAGAATAAATGTGCACAGTGACTTTGCTTTACATCACTGGTGTGATACTAACTTGAACATCCTACTAATACTAGAAATACTCCAGAGATTTCATCTTTCATTTCACTTTATTAAAAAAACATATCTAATCCTTCATGACCCCATCCCATCCTCATAACAATTGTTTATTTGTTCATAATACTTCTAAAAAAAAACATGCAATCTAATCTTTCACTACATTTAACCATATTTCTAATATTTTTTTAGACTTTATTGAGCCATATTTCTAATCTTTCACAACACTTAATGAAACCACATCTCAAATCTATAATTACACTTTACTAACTCAGACATCTAATTTTTTCACTTTTAAAACATTTCTAATTTATTCATTACCTATTTCTAAACCATTTTCTAATTTCATTACTTAAAACATTTTCATTAAATTTCTTTACAAAACCACATTTCTAATCTTTCATTACTATTTACAAAACCACATTTCAAATCTTCCATTACAATTTACAAAACCACATTTCTAATCTTTCATTATTATTTACAAAACGACGTTTCTAATCTTTCATCACACTTAACTAAACCAAATTTCTAATCTTCATTACACATTATTAAAACACATTTCTATTCGTACCTCTCATTAAACCTTACTGAACCACAATCATCCATAATCATAATCTTCCATCACACTTTACCACATCATATTTCTATACACAAGGCAAGGAGACTGACCTGATACTGGTGGTCTAGGGACTGATAGACCAGGGACATGGCCTGGTTGGTCAGTGGGTTGGACAGAATGTTGCTGACATTGCTGGACACTGACTGACCAATCAACGCTGTTGTGCCTGAAATTGACACCAATGGCCATAATATACCAAATGTCTGGTAAATCCAATGTAAACATGTTTATGTATAACTTTTATATATTTTGAAATGAAATATTTCCCATTACATGTACCGTAATATAGTAATAATACTGAGCCAATGGTATTTTCCAATGACAATTTTTTTCATTCATTCTTCATTTTTCATTCTATATCATTGCTGCATAAATTGCTTGTAAAAATTCAGTAAGATATCATGATTAATCACAGTCTTTTATGCAGTAGGTCTTTGATTTGAATACTTTTTATATTCTTGATAACTGTCTTAAACATACACAGCCTGCATATGCTTCAAATGTATGTATTAACTTCCTATTGTTTACAACAATTTACATGTATTGGTAACCTTAAGTAATAAACTTTATAAGCAGTTCTAACAAAAGTAATATAAATATGATAGCAGGTGCAGGCTACAGCAGTACTGTACATTTTCTTCAGCAATAAACATTTTAAAACTTTAGCCTTATCAGGTTTTGCTCAAAAAGCGTACATACATATATCATATTTAAAAAAAAAGAATAAATATGTGATCATTCTAAGCTGAGTTTGTGTTGAATAAGATAAAAACTGGAGCCCAGGACTCCAAATTAGGATAATAGAACGGAATCCTTTGAAACATCAAAAAACAAAAGAAAAAAAAAAGGAAAAAAAAAAGAGAGCAGTATGAATTGAAGCATACCCATGGCCGGGCCAACATTCACATTGACACTGAGAGGTAGAACCGGCAGGTCAGATGTCCAGGATGATGACCGTACGGACGGCGGTTTATTGGTCGTCTCTGGTGGAGGATTGTACGACACTGACCGGTAGGGGGGCGTGTTCTCTCGTGATGTACCAAGGCTCCCTGGAATATAGTCTTACAGGGTCATGCTGAATTGCATGGCTATCATTTTATATCTAGAGGTCATAACTTTAGGGTTACTGGGAGGCTGGTTATCAAATTTGACTTGAGATATTGTGCCAAAAAAAAATGTGACCAAGTTTGGTAAAGATTGGTCTACATTTGCATGAGCTTGAGAGCGGAATTCAAGTGGACACCACCTGCCCGTCTGCCGGTCTTATCTTTTAACGAAATGCAGGATCAAGGTTTTTCGGGGCAATCAGATGGATTGACAGATGGAAGGCAGATAAAACGAAAGTATTTACTGGTGATTCAATAATAAGCTAAAAGTGATGGGTAAATAATGGAGTTTAAATTTTCACAGGAATTATTGGGAAAGTTATTATCCACAAGTATACCTGAGTGAGGGGTGGGTGTTGTCTCCCTGGAATTGCTGAGTGTGCCAGGGAAGGTGCTCACATGGTGGATAGTTGCTGGGGGCGACTGCTGGAAACTGATTGAGGTCGGGGGTGGGGCCATGCTCCCCTGGATCAGATTGATGTCTGAGTAACCGTCTGACCCTATACGCCTGTGGCCATAACCTGAATGCAAATAAATACAGGTAAAAAACAATCATATTATCGAGAAGAATTCTAATGAAAAACAAAATTATGTATATTTATGTTTAATTCAAAAGAGGTAATGAAATAAAGCAAATGTTCCACATGCCATGTATGCTTTTACCATAATATTGTAATTTCTTATGTTTGTGTTGTTTTTTATTAATATACATTTTCCATTTACTGTGAAGGTTTATTCATTCTTTTTAGATTTTTTTATTACTTCATTGTAGTCCTAATCACATAATAAGAGAATGTAGAAATTGTGGAATGAAACTTGTCTTAACAATTCAATATTGTCATATACATTGTATGCTGGAAATAAAAGTAAACAAACACAATAAATAAATCAACAATATCCATCCAACTCAAACTTCTCTTTCATTCTGAAATATTAATTTTCCTCAATAATCATCTCAAAGTATGTCAAAGCCATGAGATTAGATTATGTATTTAAATTTTAACAACTTGTTGATAATTTATTTCAGATAATTAAAATACAAATTAAAGATAAATGAACTTTGATGCACAATTATGACTGAATATTGCTTATACCAGGTATCAGTAATATCATGTTTTTATATGATATCTCAGCTAAAACACTTTACTGATGTCTTTTCCCCTCATTAATGAAGGGAAGTAATGGACCAAAACCAGGTATCAGTAATATGCTGATCAGTTATTTCTATTTAAGCAATATCTATTAGAAATGGTGACATTATGTTTTTTATTTTGATTTTGATATGCTGCTCAATTATCTTTAACTTTTACATGAAAAAAACAACAACATAAAATATACATTTTAACAAGAGGGCCATGATGGCCCTGAATCGCTCACCTGAGTACCATTGCTTCAACTGATGTCAAGGTTTTTAAACAGACAAGGATTCTGATATAACTTAATCTAAAACATTTTACCCCTGACAATACTACACACCAAATACCTAAGCAATGGGCCATATGGTTTCAGATAAGACTTGGGCGCAGGGTCATTTATCACCATAGGGCCAAGACTTTGAAAATCTTTGTAATAAACCATTAGATGCTACTACATACCAAAAATCTTAGCTCTAGGCCTTATTGATTCATAGAAGAAGATTTCTTAAGATTTTCCTATTTAACTCTATGTAAAACAAGTGACCCCTGGTGTGGGGTCATTTATCACAATTGGGCTATGATTTGTACAATCTTGGTAGTGGCCCATAAGACCAAAAAAAAAGTGACCCCTGGGGCGGGGCCAATTTTGACCCCAGGGTCATAATTTGTACAATCCTGGTAGAGAGTCATAAGATCATGTTACATACCAAAAATCAAAAGGCTAGGCCTTGTGGTTTCAGAGAAGAAGATTTTTTAAATTTTCATTTTTAAAATCTATTTTTAGCTCCTGTGACCTAATTATGCGATGGACCAGAACCATTTATACAACTTTAGTAGAGCTTCATCCAAGGAACATTCCTGCAAAATATTTTTCAAATTGGCCAAGTCGTTTAGGAGGAGATGTTGTTTGAAGCAATTGTTGACGCCGGACGCACGCACGCACGGACGCACGCACGGACGACGGACGACGGACGCCGGACAAAAGGCGATCAGAAAAGCTCACCTTGAGCACGTTGTGCTCATGTGAGCTAAAAATAAAACATTAAAGAAAGTTATAGATAGTTTATGTATTAATGTTAAATGAACATACTGATGAAAAAAAGAGGCATAAGGAACAATAAGCCAGTATAGATAATTTTACATTATAAATACAATTATATTTAAAGGAACAGGGACACAATTCACCACATTCTGGTGGTGTCATATTTAAAGACATTTTAAGCTGTACTTGGGTTATCTGACGATGACGGTTTAATATCAAACTTTTGGAAAACTTAATTTATGCAATGAAATTAAACTAGTCATGGAAATCATGTTCTTACAGACCTTTGGAATGTAAAATTAACAAAAACGTTTTCTTGTTTATGCAATTCATATTAGCACAAATTCTTTTTGTTGTTGTTGTTGTTGTATTGGGATTTACCGTCACTGCGATAGTATTTCAATCATATAGCGACGTCCAGCTAATTACAGGTGGAGGAAGACCCCGAGTACACAGAGGTACCCGGGTAGAACCACCGACCTACCGCAAGCCAGCTGGAAGGCTTCCTCACATGAAAAATCCGAAGTCCCTACCGGGAAAATTCTTTTTGATAAAGCTGATCCTGTGTCAAATATGTTTTTGTGTATACATGAATTCAAATATTCTTCACCATACTGTTTTCTCTTAAGAAACTCTGGTGATGATTTATCGTCCAAATGCATCCTTAACTGCATTAAGTGCAGGTTTCAAAAGGACATCAATAGACACTAGTATGAGCCAAGAAAACTGCATGTATACATTTGAAAAATGTTTCTACTGGGATTTGAATGCACAACCTACTACTCCCAAAGAACACACTCTAACCACCAGGCTACAAACAGCCCTTAATGTTCTATAGAATACTTTCACATGAAGATTAAATAACAACATCAAAAGTAATACATAATCTTAGTATCATATTATCACTTAAATCAAGGCAAAAGAAAGATGATCATTTTTATCAAGAACCATTTTTATAAAATTTGTTATGTTGCTGCTGGTGTTCAAAACAACAACATCCTAGTTTAGAGCCATATACTCTTTCTACTAAGCCACTGGGACCGGTAACATATATAACATATAAATGAGTGTTTATATGGATTGTGGATTTAAGGAAATAATAAAAAGGGTATCAGGAGGCTCTCCCAACGGTTGATCTATAAATTGTGCATGGAATATGAATATCCTTTACAAATGCTAGGAATGGTCAGCATTGTAAATTAATTCTTAAAACAATGTACACAGCTATAATGTTTATCATTTCTTCATTCAGTTTTGAATAATGTCATCAGAAAATATACATTAAAAGCTAAGCAAACTCTCGAATCAGAAAATTTTAAAGCCTGAAAGTAAAGCGAACTATTGAACATAATGTGTTTTGTTCATAACCCAAAACCATGATTTAGAAGACGAAAATTTGAAAAAAGTTGTGAATTAGATATAAGGTATTCAAAATAAGGAAAAACTAATTAGTAGAAAAAACTAATTAGTGCATAGTTCAAGTTAATTAACTGAACTCTTTCATATTCTATGCTGATAATGGAATATGTCCTGTGATATAGGGGTGAAAATTATTTTTCTTTGAGTACTACTGTATTCTATGTAATTTCCAGAAAAATAAATATTAACTATAAAGCTATGTATTCTTAAGTTTTAAGTTCAACAAATGATAAATAGGAGTAACTTGCTGGTCCAGAAACCACAAAATACGATAACTACATTACATAGGTTATTGCAAGCATTTCTAAGATATAATGAATGAAAATTGATTCTTTTCTCTGTCATTAATTTTACATCAACATTTGTAAGTAAGGCCTAAAAAAATATTCTGTGTTTCGAACAACACAACACTACCTTGCGACAACGCCAATCCTAAATCTTTAAGCAGCCATTTAGGGACAGCCATTTCTGTGATTTGTTTACTGTTATGACTGGACTTAAAAAAAAAAGAAATGGAAAAAAAAAAACCCAAACCATATCCTACAATTTTTGAGACCGTTGCCCTAAACACAAAAAAATTATGTAAATTTATAATAATTTAAAGTCTACATTAGTACATCCAAGACTTTGCAGAGAAAAAACTAAGTTTTACAAAAAAGAAACAGACTTTTTTTACCCCAACAAAGTCACATGACTAGAAATGTGACACTATGTGCACACAGGAAGGCAAAGGAGGTAAGCATGCAACATGCACAGTGAAACAGTGGACAGGAATGACCTCTGACCTTTGGGTCTCATCACTGGAGAGTTCTGCGGCAAGGCCTGCTGTATGAGATAAGTTGGCGTGCCATGTGACCCGGATCTACGATGTCCGAGAACTGATCACCAGGGGGCAGCACAAACATACATTAGTGACATCACATGTCAGACAAACATGAGCTATCAAGTATGCTTTTGTCACATATGAAGTATGATGTGTGTATGTTATTTATATGTATTAATTTCACACAATTATTGATTGGCAAGGCTTAAAAACTATGTTAAAAAAAAATTGGAAAATAAAAGCATGAGTCATCAGATTTTACTGCCTGACATGACATGGGAACGAATGGCAATACAAATGCCTAACCTTTCATAAGTCTTTCTCCATTAAATACTGTTTAATTTTTTAGTATACATATCATTTGAGAAAAAAAAAAAACTCTTAACTCTAAGTCTAAGGTTTATTTGAGAAAAAAAAAATCAAAAGTGAAGGAAATCAGTTCAGCTAGAGGGAGAAATTATAATAAAATGTTAGACACTGAAAGAAGTTAAAGAGTAAAATAGAATATGTCTAAACTTTAAAATATTGAACAGGAACACTGATTTAAACAGAAATGGAAAGGGAGCTAATATTAGAAAATCATTTAAGTATTAATTTGGGCTCCTTTATCTTGAGCTGAACTTCTTGACTCAAACTAATTCAAAACATGATAAACATCACTCCAAAAAACACACAGCATACAAAGGTTATATCTAAAACTAAAAGTTATTTCAATCTTGTTCAAATCCATGTCTCAACTACATGCCTTAGTCATCAACAGAGGATCTATCATTCTATGCAGCCTGGGAAAGAACTAAAGTTACCTACCTTTGTGGTGCATGTGACTAGAGGCTCCACCTGGTGAGGACATATCATACTCCTGGAGGTTAGTGAGGTCAGCTGAGTACCTGGAGGGCAAAAGGTCAAAATAGATTAAAATTAGATCAATTTCACCAAATACTAGTTAGCTTATCAAAGATGAAATTATAATCACAAAGCGTTAATATCTACAATCTTGATGTATGCAAGTTCTTTTAACAAAATTGTCAGGGTTTATTTACCGGCACTCTAAAACACTGCAGGTTTACAATGCTACATGGTACAAAACTAAGAATCCTACAGCAGGGTAGAGAACCTTTCATATCAAAATGGCCGTTCCATCATTCCCTACCGTTTCTGGTGGTCCACTGGAGTCCCAGACCGCGGACTTTGTATCCCAATCAGGCTTTCCCGACTGGCCGCCAACGAGGGTGGAGCACTCTTCTGGCTTCGTTCCTCCTGATGAAACATACATGAATATCAACCAACACCCGGATCAACTATCATCACCATGTAGAAACATAGTGGGCCTTTCCGATGTTTACAGAGTAACTTAAATTAAATCATTAGATTATTCATTAGTACTGCTGGGATTTCATGTGATCAATGGTTGTCCTGGTTCACACAGAAGAATGCATAGGTTTGTTTGTAATACTTTAATCCTCAAGCAATGGATAACGGTCTGTTGCCATCTTATTCCATCATGGTGAGGATTGTTTACTCTGTTGAATCAACCAGAATATTTCCATAATCATCAACATGGTAGGTAATCTAGTGACTTTTGAGGTAACGCATATTGACAATATGACGGACTGATCGACACCTTCAATTCATTTTTCAGGTGATTTTATATTGTATCATTCATACTTAAGTATAAGACATGCCTCAGCCTACGCAGAATAGAATATTGTTATCGGCTAGAACTTATTTTTTTTATCTTATGCTAGCAGTTTGTTAAATTTTCAATTTTGACAATTATTTTGTGGGTAACTTGCACACAAAAAATGTATTTTTTAAATGTGATTCCTTGCCGTGAATATGACAATAAAACTATACATATTTGCTTTTATCTAATTCAAGCTGAGTATGACTGTATATAACCACTTAACATGTCAGAGAATATAACTTAATGCAAAAATCAAATAGAATGCATTATTCTAAAGTATACTCAAAATCTTGATCTGCACCTTAAGTATAGACCTTTTATTTTTTCAAGGATTGTCTATTCTCACTACAATCTGTGTTTGTTAACATTTGCAAATTCATTCAATCGTGAAAAGGAAATGCTTCAGAATGCCAAATAATTTAAATCAAAACCTGTTTTAAGCCAAGTTGCCTACCTTAATGGCTCTCAGAATATGGATTTTCAGATAAAAACAACAGTGACATTAATGCACCACACTGTAACCTCACTATGATGTGGTTTGCCAGATCCACATTTGACACCCGTGTTATAATCAAGGAAAATTATAGGAATGACCACACCCAACCCACTCATTTTGCCATATTAGTTTTTTCTTGCAAATATGACTTGTAATATAGGACTTACCTCTGGCACACTGGGGGCTGCAGTGCGGTGTGGTACAGGATGCAAGTTTTGTATATAGTCTCCACTGTGTCGCACCGTCTCACTGAAGGTGCTGGTTCTTGACTCTCCCCCACTGGAGACTGGCATGTTATTGGTGCTTACTGCACTGGCAGGACCACTGAACTGGGTACCACTGGGCATTGAGCTGAATGCTGAAAATATGTACAAATCTCATGTGGTAAACAGTAATCTATGAGATTTATAACCATTTGAGCATAATGACATTTATTTTTAGAAATTAACCATGTAAATATTACGTACATATTGCAATTGTGCCAACTATCTATGTTTTATTGACAGTCAAATGAGGGTCGGAATATTGCATTTAATACTAAAAAAGTTATTATTTATCACTACGGTCCCTTGGTTGAACCAGTACATTGCTTCTTGGACACGTTCCCCCATATAGTGGGGATTTAACTTGTAACCTTGAGATTGCAGTCAATGAATAATACCAGTGGACAACAGTACCCTACTAATACTAATTTTTAACACATGCATCAGTATTTCTTGGTGGAAAGAATACCTTTATTTTAGTGGATTTAAAACAATATCGTTGACATCATTGTAATTCCACTTATTACATATCAGAGCAAAATGATAAAAAAAGCTCATCAAATGTCTCATTTAAACATGAAAATCTTTCTGTCTCCTAAGTTTTATCATATTATTATTATCTATCACAAATGGTGAATCTTTACTTACTTCAAAACTTCTGCAAACTTTTATTCATATTTCCACTACTGCTATAATTAAGATGGGATAACCATTGTTAAGAAATAAAAGTGATAACTGCTCCAAGGAACAAGGATGAATAACTTACTGTAGTCTGGTGATCCATTATCGGGATAGGCAGGGTACTGAAGGGGTTCATCAGCACCACTGAAAAACTGCAACATTAAATATATACATGTGTGTATAGTGTATGTGTATATGTTTATATATCAGTAGGAGTCAAATTTCTATATTCTCATATATACATTAACTACCAATTATTACATAAACAAATAGTTCCAAATCAAAACTTGAAAATCTCTCTCTCTCTCTTAACATTAACAATGTCTTGCTTAGTTTTTATTCATTTTTGAATATACATCATAACATGAATATAAAATAATTTGTATAAAGAGGGTATAACAAGCTCACCTGGAACATATAGGACATGATTCGGACAATCTCTGCCATGGAGGGTCGCTCTGCTGGGTTACACGACCAGCTCCTGAAGACACAACCATCATCATTATCATATTTCAATGTACACACGTACAGTAGAAGCCAAAACAATACCAAAAAAAAACACTAAAATAATCCAGTGGAAGTTGTATTTGTTACATTTATTATTAATGATTCAGCCCTGTGACTTAAAGTAATGTGGGGACAATAAAGGAACCAAGCACATTGTCCCAGTCTACAAAAATTGAATATTATTAATTCTAGGTGTCAAAAGTAGGGCGAAGGGGTGGTTGGTATTTATTGGCTTCAATAGTTGCTCTAGTCTATTATGGTTGGAACAAGAAACAGTTCTATTACATACTCTACCTAAAGTTTTGTAAGACAATCTTTTCACAAAACCAACTGCTTGAATTAAACTTGATTTATGAGACAAGTTGGCATTGTTAGTAATTAGCTTTGGATGGGAAGGTTCTTTGTCCCAATTCATCTAGGGGAAGACACTTTCGAGAATTTTTAAGTGAAAGTACTGACCCAATCCAAGAACTGTTGAGAATGAGTTAATTAAGAAATGCCGGTAATTGTAGGAAAGCTTAACAAACAAAAATTGAAACAAAATCAAATGTTCATAAAAAAGGTACTGGTAACTGAAAAAAGCTTAACACAAAAAAAATGAAACAAAATCAAATGTTCATAGAAGAGGTACTGGTAACTAAAGAAAAGCAAACCTACCTAGTCATAAGCAGTTCCAAAGGCTTGGGCAAATTTCTAATCAGTGGGGGCCTTGTACCTGAAACATGAACACAACTAAGTTTTTACCATCTTTTTTTTTTCATTCAATATTCTGGATAATTTAACAAAAACACATTATCACATAAATACATATCACTTTTTCCAGAAGAATAAAATACTGATAGCTATGTCATAAACTGGTGTACCAATACATCAACGAGTGCCAGTTTACCATTGTGTACAGCCCACATGATTCTGAAAGCCGGACCGCCAATTTCGTCGAAAGGTTTCCTGCGTGTGAATACCTCCCAAAGGATGATCCCCCAGCTGAACACATCACACTTCTCACTGTAGTTACTGCCTGTAATACAACCCACACATCATGTAAATGGCCAGTTGCCATGGAAATTACTGTCTCAAAAAAGTTTTGACAAACAAAATGTCTGACTCCAAAATCTCTAGCCTTTTATCAAATTTCCTTTAGACAAATAAGCTATCGCAGAAGAACTGGAAGAGTTTTTAAAACTTGTCCTCCTTAAATACAGCAGTTATACAGTTATACATCATTTTAACTTCAGCACCATTCATGTAATAGTGTAATAGACTAGGTCTAAAAATTTTAACTAGTTTCCCAGTAGCCCTACTCACCTTCAAAGACCTCTGGGGCCATCCAGGCTGCGCTGCCCTTGTTGTTTGTCATGTGGGTCTGAATATCACAGGCGGTCCCGAAATCACAGATTTTCAGCACCGTGCCTCCCATAATCAGCAGTAGACTGGAATGTACCATCAAATAATTCAGCGCACAAATACACCATGTCCTAAATACCAAGCCTTAACCATGTAGAAATTTAACACTGATGAAATTAAATAAAAATGAATGATTTTTTTTTCTAATTATAACAGTAATTCCTGCATAAACAAACAATATAGCAACTGTGAGCATTTTTCTTTTCATTCACATAAAACTGTGACAATTTTATTTGAATACATGTTCAGAAAAGTATAAAAATGGCAAATTATAAAATCTTATTCTCTAAGCTGCTTTGCAAGGTGGGCAGTAAATGTCTTCAAAGACATGAAAAAGACAAAAAAACACAGGTGAGTGAAATATTACTTTGGGGGTTTGAGATCTCTGTGTATCAGGGCTTTAGGCTTCATGCAGTGCAGGTACTCCACACCCTTGGCACACTGCAGGGCCCAGCTCATGGCGTGGGCTGCCTTGTAGGAAGGCTGGGGACCAGTCCCATGTAGAACTGTACAAAACAAGCAAAACTGTTCATGATTTTTTTAATCTTTACAAACAAGTATATGTACTGTAGTGTATATTGCGAAGATTAAACAAATCAATCAGAATATAGGTGACCCTGCCCTGCATCAGTAAGGATTAAGTGAATTACTCAAAGGAATTTACATATTTTAAAAGGGTTTTATTCAGGGACTGTTTAAAGACTCTATAAAACTGTAACAAATATGTGCAATGAAACATTTCAATATGCACTTGTACTGCCAAATATCTTTTAAATGAGAGATTGATTTAAAAGTGCAGTAGTTTGTAGGGTAGGCACATTTCCTGAATGTCATAGAGACATGGAACAAGCTAGCAGAAAAAAAAACACCTATATTTTTTTAAAGCACCCCTGCTATTTTTTCAATATCCAACCTGTTTTGTTTATGAAAGGAGACATCAATCCTAAAAGAGACACTGGCTACAGGAAATCAAGAAAAATGCCTACAGGTGAGTGTGATACATACCGTTATATAGTGATCCTCCCTCGGCATACTCCATCACCAGGCAAACCTGAAGGTAAATATTGACAGGTACACATAAAGATAATCATTTACAGGTACACTACAGGTGGATATTGACAGGTACACATACAGATAGATATTTACAGGTACACATACAGGTAGATATTGACAGGAACACATAAAGGTAGATATTTACAGGTACACATACAGGTAGATATTTACAGGAACACATAAAGGTAGATATTTACAGGTACACATACAGGTAGATATTTACAGGTACACATACAGGTAGATATTGACAGGTACACATACAGGTGGCTATATACAGGTACACATACAGGTAGATATTTACAGGTACATGTACACATATAAGTAGATATTTACAGGTACACATACAGGTAGACATTTACAGATGCACATACAGGTAGACATTTACAGGCACACATAGAGCTAGATATTTACAGGTACACATACAGGTAGACATTTACAGGAACACATAGAGCTAGATATTTACAGGTACACATACAGGTAGACATTTACAGGTACACATACAGGTAGATATTTACAGGTACACATACTGGTAGATATTTACAGGTACACATACAGGTAGACATTTACAGGTACACATACAGGTAGAATTTACAGGACCATAGAGTATATTACAGGTACACATACAGGTAGACATTTACAGGTTACACATACAGGTAGACATTTACAGGTACACATACAGGTGCACATTCTGATACTGATGACGATTAATAAATGCTTAACCTTGGATTAGGACTTAAGCAAAGAGTTATCTCTTCTTTTAATTGTATTCTTTAGATTGCAAGCATAAAGCTATTTTTCCTCTGACTTAAGATATTATGAAATCATAAAGTTTCAATCTGCAAGTAACTTGTAACGGATAAAGTTTTAATTTGGTTTTACACTCACCATTACTTTTGAAATAAGAAGGTGTAAATTACCTATCATGATTGGTAAATTTGGTTCCTATAACATTTTAAAATTGGGGTAAATACATCTTTGCTGTTTTCCCATTTTTCTGTACTTATTACTATTATTATTATTATCATTATTAAGTATAGAAAACTGGGAAAACAGCAAAAGCATAGAAAGACAGTACCTTTAAGTCTGGGAGTATGTGACCAAAATTAGGGTAAAACTCTTTGCAGAGATTTAATGATTATCAAAAGATGTTAATCTTCTGTCTGTGAATAATATTAAGCAGTTAAAGCCAACCAACCACTGGTGACTGTCTGCAGGCTCCATACAGCTTCACAATGTTGGGATGGTTGACCCTGGACAACTGCTTCAGCTCTGTTAGGAAGGCCTTTCTCTCAGACTCTGTCTCTATCAACTTAACAGCAACATCTTTGTTTCGCCATCTTGCACGACTGACAACACCAAAGGCTCCTTTACCGACCACCTTGAAAAAAAAGTATTTTAAAATGACCTTATTTTTTTCTAATTTTCTTAAAATACTCATTATTTTTTCATTCCATAGCAACTTTCAATGAAATGAAAACAATTTGTGCCAGCAAACAATTAAACTATCATTATATCTTTATATGTAAATATAAATGGAAGTATGTTCATATACTATAAATTTGTGATTGTCAGTAAAAAAAAGTGTTACAAATAAAAACCTGCCTTTTTCTCACATGAAGAACTATATCAATAAAGATTTTGGCCATTAAATTATGTGAACAATTTAATGATTCAATTTACCATTTTACCTACAAAGACCTGTTACTCTCTGATGTTTGGCCTGTTATGTAATATCTTATTGAAAGTACTACAACTACACTTTTAAGTCTGCTCATATTTGACAGAAATGACTGACATTAGTAAAAGAATATTAGAAGTATCATTACAAGTATTTGAACAAGACGAAGTACTTTAATTATTAAGTAAATAAATCCCTAAATCAGTCGCTCATTATGACATGCCATTTTTATATCAACTGGTAGTCATGGTTTTGCATGGGGGATATCAACAACAGCAAGCCTAACAACCTACAGGAACAAGTTAATAATGCTAGAACATAATGTCAGATTTTGTAATTATGTCCTCAATGCTACCAGTTAAGTGCACATTCAGCAGTGATTAATTTGTTAACAGTATAATACAATAATGGTACTTGTATAAAAATCCACGCAGATATAGTAAGAAGACATACTTTTCTTTCCTTTCATTCAACATCATTGTCTTAGCTTACCAATTTCATGAAATACAGCGACGGAAAACACCATACCGCTCACCTCATAGTTTTAAAGCCATTTTGTTATATTGATCATGTGACTAGTGGCAAAGCAGTTTAAACTACAGTTCGGTTCAGATATGGCTGTTCAACAACAAAAGGTAAATGCTCTCTGCCAATAAATAGACCATGGCAAAATCAAAGAAATTTGCTGTATAAAACGATTTTTCAAAATAAAGTTTATGTCAAATATGTTCTATTTACTTATAGATCGAGAAAACCACACACAGTTTGGAGCTTTCGTGAGTCCGTATCTGTAAAACCGGTAAAATCCAAAGACAATGATGTCAAAAGAAATGGAAAGAAAATTGTCTTCTTACTATATCTGCATGGATTTTTACGTGTGCATCCTAAAACAATCGATTTGAATGGCCGAAACAAGGAAGGGGTATTGGTGTAAGTTTCCCAAAGCTTTTATATATGGCCTTGGTAGAGATCCAGTGGAGGCTAATACGAAAAAAATAACCGGGACGGATCTCAGTAGATATTACTGCAGTCAATTGCGACAGTCTTGGCTCTTTTTGTAGTAGAGGTATAAAATGGCACTTATACTATCTTGCCATAGAGCTAGCTTTTGTAGCGACGTGGCAGAGTGTCCGATTTACATACTGAGGGTCCTGAGTTCGATACCAGCTTGGGACAGTAGGATTTTACTGGGTTACATTTGGCGCCCAATGTAAATAACTCACAGTTGTAGAAGGGATTGCACCCTTTGAAAGCCCCATAGACGTTCATACTCCAGGAATCTGAAGACAGATTCTTGAAAGGAGGGGATGTATGTAGTAGTCTAGAGGTATAAAATGGCACTTATACTATCTTGCCATAGCTTTTGTGGCGACGTGGTAGAGTGTCCGATTTGCATACCGAGGGTCCTGATTTCGATACCAGCTCAGGGCAGTAGGATTTTACTTGGTTACATTTTTATAACTCATCACATAATAAATTACTGCTGTACCAATCATTTTAATCCTTTACCTACATCTTCTGATGCATATGAATTCGGGCCAATATGTCTATAAACAATGCTCATGGGATTTTCTATATCATGGGAGGTCCTAACTGCGCCCCTGTCCTAACTCCGCCACCTTCCTTTTTTATTGTTGTCTCATTAGATTTTATCACACGCGTAAGCGACTGTTGGATTTTTTTTTACTGTTTCTGTAAATAAATTCAGATGATCTTTGTACGAAATTTTGATTCAATTGATAATATTGCAAATTTCATCTCGCACCACTCTTTCTGTGTGTTTTTTTCTTAATACAAAATGATTTCCACGCAGAATGGCCCTTTTACACTCAATTTTTTTTAAAATAAAAATATCTCAGAAATTCAATCTGCTGTGTTTACATATCTATAAATAGAAGTCCTATGTGTACAATTCGCAACTGCTATGTCACCTAGGGGGCGGAGTTAGGACCACGCAAAATGATACTGCATTTCCTAATTAAATCTTAGAGGGGCGCAGTTTGGGCACTCGATGATACTGTACTCAGTACAGTTGATTGACCGATTCCGGATCACTAACGAAATTCTCACTGATTATCGTAAAAATATTAAAAGATTTTGTGTATGCTCAGTATTTTCTGGAAGACTATTGTCTAATGCAAATATTCATCTAAAAATAATGTTGATAAATCTCTATTTATCGGGAATTGTAGACGGTGTTTGTATACGCATCAGTTGGAGCATTTGCGGATCACTTTGAGCATTTCCGGATCATTCGCTACATTTTGGACAATACGTTAAAACAATACTAGGGGGCGTCTAAAAAGTAAGAAGAAAAACAAATATACGATATCATTCAACAATTTTATTGTTGCAAGAAAAATAAAGACAAATTTCAAGATAAATACCTTTGGTAACATTATTAAAATCATAAATAACTGCATCACGGTCAACAGTGCATTTTTCTGATTAAAGCACTGAGACGATCTATCATAAAGACACTGTGTGTATATATTAACATGCCATAACACAGTTACTTAAACGGTTAAAACTGAAGTCATTTAGTGTGAAAAAAAAAGCAGCACATCAGCTCAGCTAATTATGAAAGAAATAATCAATATAAATTTAGAGAACATTTAAAACAGTATCAGTCTGACTATGAAAATCTTGTATCAATTCCCAAATGCCTCAACCCAAAAGAGCAATTTATTTTTAGCTATTGACAGAATACATGGGACAAAAATAAACACAGTGGAATATGCGTTGAATGCCATCAATAACAGACCAACTAGAATGACACCATCTAAAGAGACACCAACGGAGGAACTTATCAAAACCATCTACCACTTCATCAAGTAGCACTAACACCATATTACAAGTCAAAATAACCAAGGAACCCGCCACTCAAGAAGACCAGTCCAATATTAGATTCAATTCCAAATATAGGGTATATAAATAAATAAGATGGCATTTTAGAAAGAAATTATCTTTTATTGATATGCAGTTATCATACGACATCCCAATTGTTTAATATATGTGACTGGAATTTTGTATGTGTATAACCTTAATATAATTTAATCACATGATGCAGATGACATCTTTTGTACTTCAGGGGTAATTATTAGTACTATTTGTGTACTGTATCCTTGAAGATCATTTCTGACCGAAACTAATTTGATAAACTTACCTCTGTTTGTGCGTCTTGTTTAATTTACACAGGCAGATTGCATTATCAACCTAAAACAATGTGGAAACTCTCATGGGACATTTCTTTTATTTGACAGACATAATACTTAAATTTTATTTATCTAGTGGTATGAGGAGGTTGTTGCATTCCCCCATACCTTAAAATAAATATATATTATCAGGGACTCTTCAATTATCAAGCATGAATTGTCAAGACAATTTCCTTTTTTCACGATATAACATACAATTGTTATTATATAAATCCATAAAAATAAGATATTTTACATAAAAAGCATAGCAAAAATGATAAAAAAAGAGACTGAAATTGAAATAAAAAAAATAATTTCTTGACCTGGTTTTAAATGTAGTAAGAAAACTTAACAATTGCCCAACCATCTTTTTCAGCATCAATTAAATTTGTTGATAAATAAATGTTCCATGCTAGACATTATAAAATTAAGCTTTTCTTTATACCAATCATAGATGGTATCTTTTTTTTTTCTCTCCTTTTTTTGCACAAAATATGTTCAATAGGCAAACTGGCAATATCAGTTAACTTTAGCTGTCTTTTTTCATGACTGGTCATAATTATCATGCAGTGATGAGTCACATGCTGAATAATGAGGCAGCCATTTATCAAGACGGCAAACATTTATATTTGGTCTACAGCTAGTATTCTGGCGGTCTTCTGTGCAGGACTTCAGAGATCTAATGTGGTTTTCTTCAGCCTAATTACTTCCTAAAATGGAAACAAAGCTTTTTTGGACATACAATTATAAATCAAAAACAGTAGTGATTGATTTTCTGTTATAATTTCTGTATTTCTCAGTAATTTCATATTGGGATATCAAATGAACCATTAAGTGTTGAATGCTAGAGCTTTTCTGTAATTAAACATATCAGTTTATTATATTTGAGCATGTTATTACTGATTTATAATAATGTATGACCTTTTTCTTTTCATTATTCAACACAATACATGTAAAATATTCTATCCAATGAACGGATATTAAAATTTTCGAAACGACCCTCGTTTTGCGTTAGTGATCCGGAATGCCTCAGTGACATAGGCAGATTTACAAACAAATAAGTCTTAAAAGTAGATTGATTTCGATGACGGCATTTTTGCACAAGTTCCTTGGGATAATGAATGCAATATCCATACCAAAATATTTAATTTACCTCTAAAGGTTCATCAGTTGTTCGCCGTTATTTCCAACCTTCGTACTTTGCGCCGCTGTTTAAACGTGAGATTTACTGACTATGGTAATCGGTAAGCAACCGTTTGAGGTACGTTTTCGACGAATACGACTGTCATATTTTGATGAAATCATGTTAATGAATTGATTTTTGAAAATATCATATTGAGTTATGGTTACATCCGCGGAAAAGATATGAAAACATAACTAGAACTGATAACTGATCCGGAACTACTCATGATCCGGAACCGGTCAATCAACTGTACCCTGGTAGAGACAAAAGGAAATGTTGATATCAGTAAGTTTTTAAATTACCTCATAGAATGACACTTCTTGAGGGTCGATCTCTTCAACAAACCCTTGAGGAGACTCCATTCTATAGTTTCATTGTCAATACTTGTTGGTGTCCAATTGAAATGTACTTTTCAGAAGCTAGATACTCGCGACTTATTTTTGACAATTACTGAATCAACAACAACAACAACAGGAAGTCAATTAAAGCCGTAAGATTATTCTACGTGCCATTGTAAATTCATGGTCTTAAAATTTGACATATATATAAAACGGAACAATCATATCGCTAAAATATTTAATAAGTAACAATGACCCTTTTGTGTTTTAAAAGACTTATTCTTTTTTATTTTGTCTAAGCATATATAGATAATTTTAAAGTGCAAAGCAAACTTAATTTCCTATAATAATTTTAGGTCCCGGAAAATGAATACCAAAACAAATGCACTTCCGGTTGCAAAAGTGGTCAGATCAAAATAAAAACAAGAAAATCAACGTTGGAATTCATTCATGTCCGCCGTAGTCTATGAATTTAAATGGTAGAAATCATTTCAAAGTCTCATATAAAATTCAAAATTTAGGTTATGCAATGTTGATCCATCACGTACGAGCTTTTATAACTCATTACTTATGCACATGGGCAATCACCTCATGAGGAGTCTTCAGGAGGGCATGAGGTCGACTATCAGTCTGTATATATATTGAACGAATCCATCAGTCTGGAATCATTATAACATTTTCCACAGAAATAGTTAAATTTGCAAGCTCTTTTTGTGTCTTAATCTTGGTCATCAATATCAGCGACTTGTAAATATGTTACATAATGATAAACTGGGTCAATTCTATCATTAAAGTTATTAAATTGTTCATTTCATTATGAAGTAAAATAAATGCAAAAAAAGTTAAAACATACTGTTCACCTCTTGACATAGATTTTCTTCATGTCAAATAAGCAAAAATCTTTTATACTGCTGAACTTAAAGATATTTTATATTTCGTGTGAAATTGACTTGGTTTTCTCAGAAATATCTTAATGTCCATGAAAACTCCATAACTGTGATTCACTGAGTCAAATAAACATGGCCATGCATGACATCACAAACTATGAGAAAAAATATTTGATTTATAATTCTTATGGAAGTTGTTGACATTTTACTTTCACTTTCATACTTCACATGGCTCGCACGGTTTAGGTCCCACACATCCAAAAAAATAAATAATGACATGATATGCAGGGAATTTAGGTTGGAAATCTTGTGTGTATGCCAAATGGTAAGCTAAATGCTGTGATCGGGAAAGAATTTTCATCAATGGGACAATGGCTCTGAGGCAATATCATTGATTTTAAAACTAATGTTTTTTTTAAAAATACACTTTCTTTAAAAAAAAAAAATTAAACCAAAAACACAAATAATGACCATCACAGAAGCAAAAGAAAAAAAATATAGTCAAGATACCATATAATGGCCAATCTGACATAAAAATCCACATTTGTCACTGTATTGATATATCTATTTCTATATACTGGTAGTCTATATTTCACAATTCAGAACGGGTCTTTATGCCCGTAAAACGTACATAATGGAATATATGGAGATATATATTCTATGCAGTGACCATGTAATGTATGTGCTTGTGTCAGTTTTGAAAATATCAGGCAAAACGTAATTAATCAATGAAAAGCAATTAACCAATGTGAATTTTGCATCATTATTGCTGTAACTAACTATAATGAGACAAAAAGTTTATTGTTGTGAGATGATTTTCCTAGTTTCATTTTGGACAATAGTGTTTGGTTACCAATTTTTGTGTTCTTCAAATACATTTACCTACTGGAAAGAGACTTGCAAGAAAAAAACAAACAAGATGTCCATTTTAAGACTATTACTCAAACTATCAGCTATAATAAACATCAAGGTTACAATGCCATTGCAAGTAGATATTATTGGATAAAAGGTGCATTGCATCTGACTTGTGGAAGCAGAAGAACAGTTGTCACATGTAAATGCAATCAACACCTGGCAACAATGCCTCAATAATACTTCATATCCCTCTTGGATTCTTACGCAAAAAAGACTCAGCCTGATTGGTTGATACACCAGTGCCACAATGAATCAATAATGTCCATCCCTTTCTACAATTTGTTATATTTAGAAATGGAATTCCCCTCTTTTGGGCTCAGACTATGTTCGTATTAACGTTTTTTAAGCAGACTGTATTGGGTGAGACCGAAAAAGGGGCACATCCAGTGCAAAGAATGATTTGACATTTTTAAATATGTAACTATGGCGCATGCCTTTCCCGATCACTGTAAATGTAAACTTTTAATCCCCTTGTACATGATGAAAGGCCAAATTTATGTTGAAATACTATTGGCAATGTTTATTTTGAATGCCTTAGTCATTTTTGTATTTTTTTAAGAGCAAATTGAAGTGACATTCAGTTCAAGTTTTTTGGGGTTTTTTTTGTTATCTTTTAAGTTGGAAATTATCTAATATACAGAGAGAAATACTGACAAATTTTAGGCTCTAGAAAATATAGTGTTTCCATTTGAGTCATTGCAAATGCTTTATTGTTATTATTTCTGTAAAAAATCAGTGAACCATTATATATTTCAGATATTTGATATTTACTGAAGATTTCTTTTGTTATATTTCACTATTTCTAAACCTTTTCTAATTACAGACGACATGAGAAGTGAAACCCTGCCTGACGATACACCAAACAGTACCTTGTCGCCAGTGGTGACTACACTAAACACAACACCAGCAGCTGATGTCCTTATTTATGGTTGTGTAAACAATTTCAACACTATAGCATGTATCAGGTATCATTATGTTTTACAAACATTTTGAAACTATAAAACATAATTATGGTCATTTAGGTATCAGTAAATTATACAACCCATTTGAAGGAGTTTAAGTAACAGATCAAGGGAATAAAAAAAAAGTTGAATTACCCAAGAAGACTTCTTAGTAGAAAGAAACCAGTGTTAAGATTTTTGAGACCGTCAGTTCATATACCCTTGATAAAAGTCGGGGGGTTGAACCCAAATTTTCAAGGGTCCAACTGTCTTCATTAATGGTTGCGTGAATAATGGTGGTGTAGATGGATAAATTGTTTATTGCACTGTGATGTTAAACCAGATCATATTAACTAATATAAGATTGTTTTTGAGTTTTTTTTTTTTACCATAAACGTTTTTGATATGTAGGAATGGGTAATCACCTGTTTTGGACACTTGATTAAAATTAAAAGCAACACACATTTTTTAATTCAGTTTTGCAAAATGTTCAATTTTGTATGTGTAAATTGATAATTTGTTTATATTTCTAAAAAAGTCTACATGCATAATCTTTTTTTTTTTTTTTAATTAAGATTAAAAAGCATGCCGGCACAATAGCTAAGTGTTAGAATGTCCATTTTGTGTTTGGAAGGTGTGGGGTTCAAATCCCAGCCAGAGCACTTTCTCCAGTGACTTTATCAAACCAAAGACATATAAAATTGGTACTACTACTAGGTGCACCATTGCTTGGCACTTGGCAAAATGGGGTTGCTATGGGAACTCGGGGTACTCAGCACTGGTTCTACCCACAAGAACTTGTCTCCTGTGTATCGGTGCTATACACCGGGCACGTAAAAAGACAAATGGGTCTATTTGCAGAATGAGCTAGTGTATCGCATGCGGACTCCTTTGTACCCAACCACTGTCTCTTCCAATGCACTCTCTTCAGCAAAATAGGACCAACACATGGGTAATCCTTGACCATAAGGTCTAAAATATGGCCGTAATAATCAGAAAATGATTGCTAGCCATTACAATAAAAGAAGAAGAGGAAAATGTGCACTAAATTACTCGGAATA
Source organism: Solen grandis (assembly GCA_021229015.1). Lineage (NCBI taxonomy): Eukaryota > Metazoa > Mollusca > Bivalvia > Adapedonta > Solenidae > Solen > Solen grandis. Next base: position 2,368,714 of record CM037784.1, on the reverse strand, counting down.
CAGTTACCAGATAATAAGATTCTGTATCTTTTTGTTAGCTTGTCAATAATTTGCTTTAAATGACATCTCTTCTGAAACTGCTGGATAGAATTTGATTAAACTTGGCATGGATGATCCTTAAAAATCATCTCCTTCAAAACTACTGGCCAGATGTGTCAAGGATGTCATACTGACACATCGTAATGACTGAGATGCAAAAGTGACATGTGTCTCTGGTAGGTGTGAAAAATGACCGAACACTTCATTTGAGTGCATTATTAATCAACTGTTAATTGGTCCTGGGGACTACTTAGTTGATTCACTCCAGTGCATCTTTCGTTCCATCCAAACTTTGTTCCATTGCATCTTTGTTTTTTACAGTGAATAAAGAGCAAATTCTTCCAGGACTTAAGACTTACTTCATATTACACCTTTATTTCTTTTCATTGTATTTTGTTCCAATGTGACAGTACTGTATGTTCACGTGATGTCTTAAATAAATATGTTCTAAAATAAATGAAAACATACTTGTAGATTAATAAATTTTTATTTTCTGAAATACAAAATGAAAAGAAGTAGTACCTTAATAAGGGTAAAACTTGAAGAAACTGAATAAAAACAAGCATCTTTTACCAAAGAATATGTGAATCTTTTATTTTTTGAAAATTATGAATAAAGTGTATCTTATAAATGTTTAAGGTGTAGAGCATCTGATGAAAACAGTGCCCAAATTAACTGATGTCATGACATAGATGCAGTGCTAAGGTTTCATGGTGCAAAAATAAAAAAAATCAACAAACAAAATATTATCATAAAATGTAGAAAATGCACTCTAGAAAAAAAACATGCACTCTAGAAAAAAAACAACACTAGAAATCTTTAAAACATCAACTTAAAATTCATTTAAGTTTCTACTAACAAAGGTTTAACTGCAATGCATCATTTCATATTATTCATCAATTAGTAATTATATTTTAAAAAATCAGTATATATATTTGAATGCTGTGTGTTTCGGTCTATACAGGAGTTCTATCCTGACATTCCTGGCGGTGTTGACAGCGGTGCTGTGTGTCTTGAAGGTGATCAAGCTACATCATGGCCACCACCAGAACTGGCACCAGTACTTTATCTTCTACTGTGCCTCTCTTGAGTGCACCGTCGCGTAAGTGTATTTATTATTGATATTATTGATGCAATAATTTAACATAGTTTAAACATTTCTTTTATATAAAGGGAAAAGTTTTCATAGATTACCTCATAGTGCTTCCTGAATAATTCTGTTCAGGACTGGTTTGCCCAGAGACATGATGCTTATCTATGGCATGAAATTGCAATGAGACTACTTCATATCTGTCTAAGTTTCTGTCTCGTGTTGACATAGTCCCAAAACTTATGAAAAACTGTAGGTGGGATGTTCAACACGAACAGTTAAAAAAATCAAAAGAGTGTGAAGTAATGCATCATTCTGTATTGTATATATGATATTAATAAAGTACATTGTAGTTTGTTCAGGCATGTAAGTCCGTGTAATTACTTCTCTCTCCTGACAGGGGTGTCCACTGGGTCCTCTCTACCTATGTACAGATGGACTTTGTCCTACAGTGGCTCAAGTTGATCCAGTTCCTGGTCATGTGTCACTTCTACTGGACACTAGCCACCAGGGCCTTGAGACGAGAGGTCTGGACAAAAAAGTAAGTAACAGAATTGTCCTCTTACTTCTAAATTATACCTCATATTCACAGAATGAAGTGGAGACTATATAGGAATTACACACCCTTTTCCTGTTCCTATACTCTGTTTTTCAAAAAGTCAGTTTTCTTTTTTCATACTGATGAGTTCAGAAATTGTGGCAAGACCTAAGTTTATTCTTCCAATGAATAGTCCTTATTTTTTTTTATTTTTTCCATGATGTTTATACCCTCCTTCACAGACGTGGGAGCTATATAGGAATTGTACATGTCCAGTTACCTAACATAAAGACAAGAGAGCCTTCAGGGTATTAATCATGTTAAGTGATAGTGTAAGTTTTCTAACATAAATATTATGTCATCCTATCAAATCAATCCTTCTTTCTTACAACATACTTCTTAGAATTGATCTTATTTCCATATTGATATATAATAGTAGCTGTTCTTTGATGTAACTAAGTGCAGTATACAAGGGATGATTCAAAATAACATAGGCTTTTGCTATCATTTTTATTTATTTTAAAATTTCACCAATAAAATTACATAACTGTCAATCACTATGTGTCTAGCATATCCTTAACAAATAATAGAAAATAATAATGATTATGTAAAAAAAACACAACCAAATTAAAATGGCCCTTACAGGCTACCTGACGCAAATCGTTGCTAATGTCGTAATGTCATTATAAAACAGACTTAAAAACAAGCAAAAGTTCATTTGATCCCTTTATTCTGGCGTCAGAAAACCACGATGCCACATAAACACAAGTGCTCTGATCACCAAATACTTTCTCTGCATCTTTTTCAATCATTTGAAAGTTTATTTTGGATGTTTTATGACTTGACTTGACTATTTGAGTTTACCGTCGCTTCGACAGTATTTCAGTCATATAGCGATGTCCAGCTAATTACAGGTGGAGGAAGACCCCGAATGCACGGAGACATTCGGGTAGAACCACCGACCTACTATAAGCCAGCCGGAAGGCTTCCTCACATGGAAATCAGAATGACCCTGCCGGGATTCAAACACATGCGGTGATGGGCCGAGTGAGTGTTAAAGGCAGCGGTTTTTACCCTCTCACCCATGGAGGTGCCAGGTATTATATGAGATCATGTCTCAGCTTTATTGATGGCACGAATTTTAAATCAATTGGGCGATAACGTTTTTATGATGTTTACATTTGTGAACACCGCACGATGAATGTTGCTTTCTTCAAAACAAAATGCTTAATTGTAGTATTCTCAAATGATGTAATGTTCACATACTACTGTTGGGCAGTTTTCACTTATCTATATTCTATTATATTATCGCATGTAATTAACCAAGTATCGTTAAAATAGTATGCAGTGCTTACACATCACAGTAGTTATTAAAATGAATGACACACTTACAAAACTTATAAAAGGTACTGTTATTTTAGTTTACCTTATAAAATAAATGTTCCAGTATAACAGTATATGTCTTATTACCAAATACCCACGTGTATAGAAACAATAACAAAAGTCTACATTATTTTGAATCATCCCTTATATATAAGGATGTCCTTTTTGACCATAGATAAAAAAATTTCACTAAGCTGAATATTTCTTTAATAAGTCCCCTACCAGTGTTTACACCATAGGGGATAATAGATTTGCCCTCCGTCTGTCTGGACTTAAAAAACGTTTAAGATATTATTTTGAAAATTGGTATATGAATAGATGGCGGAATGGTGATCTGCACGTCACTTTTTTTTTTCTTGGACAAAAATTCTGGTTACTATGGTAACAGAAAAATTATGCACCTCACCGGTAGGGCACTCAGGTGTTGCATGCAACACCAGTTACTTGTTGAATAAGAAACTTTGCAATTCAAGACTGTTATTAAATCATGAAAGTATATTTGAAACATAAAATGCCACTCTTGAGTAAATTCATAAGATCTGAATCAAATCTGCCAACTTTTAATTAAACATTTCTTTACCATAATTTGGAAATTATATTAATCCCTTAGAATGGTTCCTAGGATTTTTATCTGAGAAGGTCTTTAAAAATTTCTCCAAGCAGGGATTTAACTGACAATCTTTTGATGAGTACATGTAGTCATTGAATAAAACCACCGGACAATAACCTGCCTTGAAAAGACTGAACAACTCTTATTTGTCTGATAATGGACGGTTCCTAAACTGTCAATCAAATATGTTTACATTACCATAACTAGCTTATCCAACCAGTGTAAGTGTGATAGACATGATGAACGGTTGACCTTATTTTACTCAAAAGAACATGTGCTTTTTTGTTTGTGATACTGTTTGTGAGCACTTGACCTAGGTGCATGTATGAACAGAAACTGTCAAACTATCAAAAGGGGGAGAAGGTTCATACAAATTGCGGAACCATCCATCAATACTCTCAGTACTTTATCTTGAGTTGTGCCCCCTGAGTATCTGAATGGTATTTACAACAAAGCTTCATTATTCAACACTTTTTTGGTGTCCAAGGTTAGATACCACATTATCATAGATGGCATTATAAGTATGAAAATGCACCTCAAGTCAACTAAACATTAAAAAAAAAATATTACAGATGTGGGATCCAGTGTTGGTCCATGTCCAGGTTATAATTGATTTTATACCTTTTGGCATAATGGTGTATACATACATGTTTACCTACATGGATATTGTGTATTTAAGTTTGATGTACTTATTTTAAGTGAGGCATTTTAAATAAACAACAACAACAACAAAAAACAGTAATATTTGTAGTAAATGACTGATCAAGGAAGCATCTTTTTGCTTGTGTGAGGTACAAACTTGATTATATTTTCAGGTTTTTAGTGCCATTCCTGTCCATAGCCTTGACCTATTTCACAGTGGTTGCCATTCTTGGCATTGTTAATATACAGGATACCTTCATAGAATGCTTTCGTAAGTAGGATGTTGCACACTTACAGTGATTTTGAAAAAAAAATCAGTGTGACATTTGCATGGTTTTCACATTCTCCCTAAAAATGCATGGATATTTATCATCAGAAAGAGGTATTTCAATGTGACATTTTTTGTTTAGATGTGATTATGGCATAGAGCATCTTCTTTCCCAGTCACATCACTTGTATTAATCATAAGTCTTCTTAATTTTGTAAAATAATGTCATTTGTTTATCAATATTGCTGCTATGTTTAAAGAATTTCTTGATGTTTTTAAAAGGAATACTGCAACCACATACTTTTTTTTCATCAAGGCATTTTGCATAGTACTTAAAAGTTTATGGCATTGTCATATATTTCTTTGAACTTTTTACCTCATGAATATTAATGAACAAAGTTATAACATATTGAATATTAGTGTATTGGAACTTAATATGGAACAATGCATTTTTCTTTTCTGTACTGATTTTGTAAAATCTGCACTACAGTTTTGTATGAGGAAACAGAGGTGGCCTCTTTATTGGAGCTGTCTGATCTACATCCACCCTTTTTGCCAATGCATCAAAATGAGTTTTTAATGGGGTAAAGGGTTACCGATAATGACATACCATCATGTAAATGGTATATCTAAAAGTATATGGGTTGTTATTCTTTATGAGTTGGATTTTTTTTTTCCTGCTATTAAGACCACTTACTGTGTTAAGCAGTCTGCACATTTAGACATTTTTCTCATGATTCCAGAACCGTACTGGTTGATGATGTCATCAGCTGAATTCATCATCGTGCAGCTGTTCTGTGTAGCCGGGTTCTACATCACACGACGACTGAATGAAATCAGCACCCTGGACTCTGTCCGTAGAGCTCAGAAGAGAGACCTATGGTGGTATGTTAGTCTTATCTCAAATCTTTTTACTCAAACAAAGTAAATAGAGTTCAGTATTGATATATTGCAGAATAATGCACAGTGTTAAGTAAAGATGCCCAGAAATCTAATTTAGAGTCTGAAGATGACATTGATTATTTTTGTGTCACCTGCTGTAAGCAGAGGTGACATATAGGGATCACTTTTCCATTGTCCGTCTGTCACACTTTTTCTGTCACCCTTCAGCAGGTGACACACAAATTCCAGAGAACACTCTTGTTTGCCTTACTCATGATGGAGGCTTTCCTGTGGAATTTTGTGTAAAAGGCATTAGAATAATGTTAAACACATTGAATCACCCAAAGAGTTTTTAGCTTACAATGATGTGTAAAACAGGTCAGCAAAAACAGGTCTCATCAGAGTTTCATTCAAATAAGATAAAAATTTAATGAAGTCAGATTTAATTTTTCCATGTTTTATGGAGCCTTTGAAAGAGATTTCTGTCTGCCAGTGGTCTGCATAATTTTATTACATAAAACCACTTAAATGAGTTTGACCGTGTGGAGATTTTTGCCCATTACACTAAAACTTGCATTACATTTCATTTAACATAAAGAAACAAATAGAATAATCTCCCCTCCATTTTTTTTGAGTGACAAATTTTTGTCCTTCGTTTAGCTCAAATAGTTCAGCTCCATCATTATGTTACAGTTAGATTTTCATGTCTAGATATCACGATCTTCCATGTTTCCTGTGTAATGTAACCACCACTTATTTTTTTATATTCAACATGTGTAAAAAAACTTTGCATGAAACATCAAAACATTATTATACCATTTAATCTCAATATTGAAAGTCATGTGATAAAGAATAGTCTCACATGAGTTGTTATATAATATAAAATTTTATCGAACAAGTTCAAGAAAATGGCAAAAAGCTAGCCAGGGGCTCATGTAAGTTCCTATATATGTGTATTGGACAGCGTTATATGCATATTGAGTCAACAAAACAAACAATAAGAAATAAAGCTTTTGGGTCCAATGTAAGCCTGTGATACATGTTCGTTAGAAGTTGCATCATAATGGAGCATGCTATAATGGATCTACACTGTACATATTTTTATGTATAAAGCCACTTGTCTTAAGCATTCAGTCTAGGGTATTAGTGGAGGTGATTGTTTAGCAAAGGTGTTTGTTGAATGAAGGTCATATTTAAAAGATCAACAAAGTTATAAAGCTATATTTGGGGTCCAATCTTAAGATGCTGTAAAATCATAAATTTTTGTTGGCATTTAATTTCATGGAATCTGTAATAAAGCCAATTCCGTTTGTACATATCTAGGGGTGAAAGCAAAACTATGCTAAGTGCATATAAATATATAAGCACTAAGCATAGTTTTGCTCTCACCCCTTGATATAATCATGGATTCATGTTCAAGAAAACCTTGGGTTCATTGAATAAACAAATTTCGTGGGGATTAATATCAGTGGATAAAGCTCTCCATGAAATAAATGAAAATTAGTCTCCCACGAAAATAAGTTTCTACAGTACTACATTACATTGGACCTCAGGAAAATGCACCTTAAATCAATGAAATGGGATCTAGTGTTGGACTGTGTATTGACTTTAGAATTAAAATGAGGAGTGTTTTAATAGGGCTGTATGAAATTGCCACTTTAAGACTTGACATGTATATAGCAGGTTGATGGCTTTACTCATTTAACCCTTTCCCTCATCTCATTTTGACCCACTCAGTAGGTACCACATAAAGCCTGATCTGCAGAAAACCACAGTTAAGCCTTACCAAATTTAATTACAAAATCCTCATTTCCAGACCACTGAGGAGCAGCGAACAGCATAAAACCTGATCAGCCTGCGAGTTACTCGCAGGCTGGTCTGGTTTAATGTTGTTCGCATAGGTCTTTTCATGGTTTCCTCCATGAGGGAAAGGGTTAATACAGGTTAAAATGTAACATGTTACATTATAAGCTCGAAAGGTATCTTGTGTGTTGAAAATTGCCTCTGATAAATGCTTATCACACAAAAAACTTTAGTGTTAAGTCTAGCCTCATTAATGTCCTTAGGTGTGTATTATTACTTTCTTAAGTCAAGACAGTTACCTGCATTTGTGTATACTATGTTTAATTTATGCCAAATTTTGGGTTCTGTTCACTGAGAACAAAAGGTATTCCCAGTGTGCAAAAAATATTTTTTGCTTTGAAAGGAAAATGAAATATATGGTAACAAAATGTTTTTTTGTTTTTTTTTATCATATGACATTGTGCCCTACAGCTGTTTCGAGTTTCGTATAGCCATCACTTTTTTCCTTATATTTAACATGTTACATATAACTTTTAGGCTGAATTACATCACTCCACATCGTGTGCATGTATTCTCTATGTATGCATAGTGTGTTGAACTCGAACAGCTAGACTAAATGTGTTGGATTCATTTACATATAACATTTAGACCGAAATACATCACTCCACATTGTGTGCATGTATTCTCTATGTATGCATAGTGTGTTGAACTCGAACAGCTAGACTAAATGTGTTGGATTCATTTACATATAACATTTAGGACGAAATACATCACTCCACATCGTGTGCATGTATTCTCTATGTATGCATAGTGTGTTGAACTCTAACAGCCAGACTAAATGTGTTGGATTCATTATTCATATGATGTTGAAAACGTATGAGAAATACTCATGTTAAATAGTTATTTTCAGTTATTATTTGAAACTATTTTCTTGGTGTTAGATTACGAAAGTAATTTGCTCACAGTCTGTTCATTCATGTTGTTATAAACCAGATTCTTCAACGAAAAATTCTGGTTATTAGATTGGCGAATGTCATTATACTGGCAGCGGGCGGCGTCAAACTTTTGTTTCCGGATGATAACCTGAGTCATACATGACATATCAATACCAAACTTTTTGTACAGGTAGCTTATATAAAGAGCTTGCTTGGTAATGTATTTCAAGTCAGCTGGGTCAAGGTCACTGTGACTAAAAATAGAAAATAAGTTGCTGGATGATAACTTGAGTCAGTGATGACATATCTATACCAAACTTTATGTATAACAAGCTTAATTAAGAACTTGCTTGGTATTGCATTTGAAGTCAGCTGGGTCAAGGTCAAGGTCACTGTGTCTTAAAATAGAAAATACAGAGAAAACTTTTGTTTCCAGATGATAACTTGAGTCAGAGATGACATAGCAATGCCAAACTTTTTAAACAGTCGGCTTAACCCATTGCCTCAATCACGATATCATTCTATTTTTAAATCAAATTTGTGTTGTTGTTTTTTTTTCTTCAAAATTTAAAATTTTAATTTTGAATTCATTTAAGAGCAAATGCTCCATTTTTTAGGAGAAAATGTTCTGTTTTTCATAATTTTTGTGTCGCCTGCATAGCATGGCAGACACATAGGGATCACTTTGTCCGTCGTCGTCGTCGTCGGCGTCACACTTTCTTGTCCGGAGCATAACTCGAAAAGTATTTGAGGTATCACCTTGAAACTTAAAACATGGATAGATCACATTGAGGTGGAGTGCAGTGCACAAGAATGATAACTCTGACTTTCGTATTTTCTGAGTTATTACCCTTTGTTGATTCTGAGATTTTATTTTTGTCCGGACCATAACTCGAAAAGTATTTGAGGTATCACCTTGAAACTTAAAACATGGATAGATCACATTGAGGTGGAGTGCAGTGCACAAGAATGATAACTCTGACTTTCGTATTTTCTGAGTTATTACCCTTTGTTGATTCTCAGATCTTTATTTTTGTCCGGACCATAACTCAAAAAGTATTTGAGGTATCACCTTGAAACTTAAAACATGGATAGATCACATTGAGGTGGAGTGCAGTCACAAAATGATAACCTGACTTTCTTTTTCTGAGTTATTGCCTTTGTTGATTTTCAGTCTTAATTTTTGTCCAGGGCATAACTCAAAAAGTATTTGAGGTGCTGACTTAAAACTTTATAGATAGATAGATCTCATTGAAGAGGAGTGCAGTTCACATAAATGATAACTCTCACTTTCTTTTCTCCTGAGTTATTGTCCTTTGTTGATTCTCAGTCTTTATTTTTGTCAGGAGCATAACATAAAAAGTATTTGAGATATTGCTTTGAAACTTCATAGATGGAAAGATCTCATGGATTTGTAGTGCAGTGCATAAGAATGATAACTCTGTTTTATTTTCTGAGTTATTTCCCTTTGTTGATTTTCAGACTTAATTTTTGTCTGGGGCATAACTCGAAACGTATTTGAGGTGTTGACTTGAAACTTCATAGATCTCAATGGTCTGAGTGCAGTGCACATGAATGATAACTCTGTTTCTCTTTTTCCTTGAGTTATTGCCCTTTGTTGATACTCAGACTTCATTTTTGTCTGGAGCATAACACGAAAAGTATTTGAGGTATTACTTTGAAACCTCACAGGTGGAAAGATCTCATGGAGTGCATTGTGCAAGAATGATAACTGTTGTATTTTTGGAGTTATTTCCCTTTGTTTATTTTTTTGGATTTAATTCTTGTGTGGTGCATAACTTGTAAAGTATTTGAAGTGTTGCCTTAAACATTTATAATAGATAGATCTCATTGGTCTGAGTGCAGTACACAAGAATGATAACTCAATAATGATAATGATGACTACAAACTTGCAACATATATATAATTAACATCATAAGTGCTTAATGACGTCATAATTTTTCTTACAGTTAATGTTTTGAATTCATAGTCATTCTGACACTCCTCTGATGAAGACTGTATAGTCGAAAGTGCTCGGGAAAATTATTACATATTGCACTGTTTGAATATTTTATTCCCCCCCCACCCCCCCCCCCCCCCCCCCCCAAAAAAAAAAAAAAAAAAAAAAATATATATATATATATATATATGTGTGTGTGTGTGTGTGTGTGATTTGGTGTTATTTTGTACCTCACAAAATAGATTATGCTTTATCAATAATTTGTCAAAAGATCGATTTTCTAGTCAATTCTTTCATCAAACATGCTTAAATGCAGGCGACACAAGTGTTCCGAGGAACACCCACATCTAGTTTTCAAAAATCATGTTTATCAGATGTGTCAAAATGTGTTGGTATCAGGTAATGGGTTAAGCTCTATCTCTGCTATATCAGTAGTTCTATGCCTGCATCTTGCCATTGTGTGTGTGTATGTTTCTGTATTCCTTCTGGCATGATAATCATCATATCAGCATGCTTTTTGATTCCCATCCAACATTTCTGCTTTGTCTTCATAATTAATTGCATGTTTATATAAGCGAACATTAATCATGAAAAATCTGGTTTTTGTGTCAGTCCTGACCCTTGTTGTTTATTGTTAAAATCGCAATTTTCTGTAACTATAGGTCATATGATAAAAAGAATCTAACATTAATTGTAAATCTTACTATGCAGTATATACAGGATCTGCCATGAATTGTCATTTCATATCAAATTTTACATGAAAGTGTTATTAGGTTGCCAGAGGCTTGCTTAATAACATTTTCATGAACTCATTTAGTAAAATTTGGTCTGAAATAACAATTCATGGCAGATCCTGTATATACTGCATATAAGATTTACAATTTGACCATCTGGCATCTGATAAACTACCAGTTTCATAATCGTCTACAATATATAATTATCGCATTGTCGTAAGTCCTAAAAACATATATTCATGGGAGATTTAAGAATCTGCCCTAGGTTTTTAGGATGATAATTATGATCCTAATCCATGCATGTCTTCATATCAGTAATTTAATTCGATCTATAACAAGTGAGGTTTTCCAAAACGTCCCTAGAATTGTTAAATCTTCCATGCATATAATTTTGGTTTTTAGGTATGCGACATGGCAATAATTATCGTGTTGGTATGTGTAGGAGAGGCGAGGATCAAGCTTGCAGATCAGGACACCTTAGATCTGTGATTAAAACTCTGAAATTGAATGTAACTGCCGTATAGGCTATAAGACATGTTGATTCTGTTTCAGTATTGTGATAGTGTTCGAGTTGTCCGCATTTCTTGGGGTGCTGTACGACATGACTCTACGTATAGGTAAGGGCTTCTTCTCATCCCCAAACTGTGACATGTACTTGTCTATCTTTGTCTTACAAATATACAGATTTTTTATCATTCCCTTGCTGAACAAGTGACTATGGAGTTATATAGGAACACAGCATGATATCCTGTCCTGTCCAAATTTACAAGAAGTCCAATATCTTTTCATATTGTTGAGTCAAGACAATTTAGTGGGGATATAAGGTTAAACCCAAATCTGCATTAACAATACGTCCATTGAAAGCCAGAAGGGGCTATCAACATATGTAAGAAGAAGGCTGATAGCCCCTTCTGGCTTTCAATAGATGGATATTAGCTTCATTTGCAAAAAACAAGATTGAAGTCTGAAATACTATCTTTTGAAGTAGAAAGTTTCTTTTTATAACTGTATTTACGTTACTTGTGTTTACACTTTCATGGTTGAAATATAGTAAAATCTTGGAATTATGTTCTTGACTGTTTTGGAAAGCATAAACTAATGTCACACCTGTTTACATGCTAGTAATTATCCATACATATTATTTGTTTTTTTTAATTAAGACATACCATAATCTAAGGATGTTGGCTGCTTGCTGAATGCTTAAACAGTATGGAATCACAGGTTTGGTTCCTTGTCCAACATGCCACATCATTCAAATGGTACTGGTATATATCCCTTGCTTGTCTATCAACTAAAGGGTAGTTCAAGCACTGGTTTGCCTGGTGTCAGAATAATGTGACTGAGTGTGGTATCATGTCACATGTCTATGGAGTGATATCGTTGTTAGGCAGCATGATGCATGTATGTCTCAAATAGTACTAAGATGAATAAAATAATGTCCACTGTCCTTGGTGGTAATTGCATCTGCCTCAGGATCAGGAGGTTGTGGGTTTAGTCCCCAGCTGCAACATACCAAAAAGTCCAATATCTTTTCATATTGTTGAGTCAAGGCAATTTAGTGGTGATATAAGGTATATGTCATTTGCTTAGTGCTTAACATCTAAGGGTAGTTCCAGGACTGGTTGGCAGTTGGCTCTGTGTTAGGATAATGTGATTGGGTGTGGGTATCCTGCCACATGAGTATTGCGTGATACTACAGTGTGGCAGCACTATATCTGTTTCATGTACACATTGTCTCCAAATTACTGGAATACTGTTGATGGGATGTTTAACCCAACAAACAAACATAAAATACTGTCCACAGTATGTTATACCCAAACAAAAACAAACAAGAAGCTGTTTTTAGCTCACCTGAGCACTTGTGCTCTGGCTGAGCTTTTGTGACCACCTTTTGTCGTCTTCCGTCATCAACAATTGCTTGTGAACACTCTAGAGGCCACAGTTTGGCCCAATCTTCATGAAAATTGTCAGAATGTTTGTCTACATGATATATCTGATGAGTTCAAAATTTTGTCATGTGGAGTCAAAAACTAGGTCACTAGGTCAATCTTAGAAAATTTTAAAAAAAACTTATGTCAGAACACTCTAGCCAAATCTTTATAATATTTGGTCAGGATGTGTGTCCTAATAATATGTTGAATGAGTTTGAAATTGGGTCATGTTGGGTCAATAACTAGGTCATTAGGTCAAATCTTAGAAAAACCTTGTGAAGACACTAGAGGCAGCTGTTTTGGTCCAGTCTCATGAAAATTGGTCAGGATGTTTGTCTACATGATATCTTGGATGAGTTTGAAAATGGGTCACATGGGTCATAAAGTAGGTCACCTGGGTAAATCTTAGTAAAACCATATGACCACTCTTAAAGCCACTTTTTTGGCCTTAATTATGTAACTTTGTCAGAACGTTTGTTGACATAAATCTCGGATGAGTTCAAAACTGGGTCACATGGGTTCAAAAAATATGTCACCAGGGCAATTTTTAAAAAAACCTTGTGAACATTCTAGAGGCTACAATTTTGTCCCAGTCTTCATTAAACTTGAAAAGAATGGTGACTGCATAAAAACTCTGATGAGTGCAAATGTAGGTAGAATCAAAATTTAGGTGACTTTGACAAATGTTAGAAAAACATGGCAAACACTTTAGATGACACATTTTTTGTAATCAGCAATCTTACTTAGGTGAGCGACATAGGGCCATCTTGGCCCTCTTGTTAGGATTGAATTTCTTCATTTCCTGCCATCTTCATGTTTCAGTTGGCGATAGGTCAACAGGATGTAGTGCTGTATTTGTAAGTATTTTTACATGTATTTACAATACAAATCAAAACAATGCAATACAGTTGTGATACTCAGAAGAACAATTTTCCAAATACCATGGCTAAATCAATATCTCCTGTCAGTCTTAGTATGGGCTAAAGATGTAATTAGAAAATAATGATTAACTCTTTACCTCATACAGACACGGTAGTTCGGATTTTCATGTGAGCAAGCCTTCCAGCTGGCGGGCCTCGTGGCCAAGAGGGTAAGTGCTGACTTTAACACTCACTCAGCCCCTCACAGCGTGGATTAGAATCCCGGCAAGGTCATTCAGATTTTTTGTGAGGAAGCCTTCTGGCTGGCTTAGATCTACCTGGATGTCTCCATGCATTCGGGGTCTTCCTCCACCTGTAATTAGCTGGACGTCACTATATGACTGATATACTGTCAAAGCGACGGTAAACTCAAACAGTCAAGTCCTTCCAGCTGGCTTGCAGTAGGTCAGTGGTTCTACCCAGTTCATTGCATTCGGGGGTCTTCCTCCTCCTGTAATTAGCTTGACTTCCCAAATGACTGAAATACTGTCGCAGCAATGGTAAACTAAAATAAATCAATCATATACTGTAGTATCAGTATTGTTCGCGCTGGTCTAATTTTCGCGATGTTCGCGCAATTGGCCTTCCGCGAATTTAGGACAGCGCGATATTAAGTCTGTATAGTCAAAGAATATATATGGTATTTTTGTGTTTGACGCCGATTTTGACAACTAAATTTCATGCGTTGTCTCATAATCAGTACCATCTTAGATCAATAAAACCAACAATTTCCCAAGGGGTTTTACACTCGTGTACTATTTGAGACTAATATCAAATCAATAATCTGTGTTATTCCTTTTAAAATAAGATGTTTTTTGTATATTTTAACTTGCCTTTTACCGGTGTTGAACTGGTGCATGAAATTTACGCTTGCGTAATGTTTACTCTTTTTTGCCGAGAAGATTAGGAAAGTGGTTCAAAATAAACAGAGATTTCGAACAAACATTACTACTAACTGTATGGTTGCAGATCTTGTGTACTGACATGTCCCCCCACCTTCTAAGTTGACAGTTTGTTTATACAACAATCAAGGTGAGACCTGTAAAACAAAAAGGTCCCGGAGAATAGTTTGTCTGATCGCCGGAAGTGCTGCAGTCGATAACAAAAGAAAGGCCATCTTTGGCCCCAGCAATTAGGAGACGGTGCTAATTAACAACTTACCAGTAACCCTTACCAGTAACCCACCCCTATGACGTCACTTACCTGGGGGGAGGGTAGCGCGAACATATCAGTCGGTAATTAATTAGCATGCGATATCCGGGGCACCAAATCAGTCATTCAGAACGAAATGGATAATTTTTTTTATTTATTCATATTTATTTTTTGTACTTTTTTTTTTTGAAATGGGGAAATGCGCGAATTTAGCACTGCGCGAAAGGGTCTTTAGAGAGGGTAGCGCGAAATAAAGACTGCGCGAAAATAACTGATACTACAGTAGATACATTTTGACACAATTGCAAACATAGCAGATGCAGAACAGTCAGCTGTCCAGTCTGGGTCCGATTTATTTGCTTATATGATATTGTAGCTCAGATTTTAAACAGTCTGCACAGCAAAGAAAAATCCGACATTTCATAAATCTTTAGCTCACCTGAGCACAACATGCTCAAGGTAAGCTTTTATGATTGTCCGTCGTGCGACGTGCGTCATGCGTCGTCATCAATTTGGCTTGTTAACACTTAAGAGGCCACATTTTTGGCCCAAACTTCATGAAACTTGGTCAGAATGTTTGATTCATAAAATCTTGGACAAGTTCAAATTTGGGTCATATGGGGTCAAAAAGTAGATCACCAGGTCAAATCTTAGAAAAAACCTTGTTAACACTCCAGAGGCCACATTTTGGCCCAATTTTCATGAAACTTGGTCTGAATGTTTGTTACCATGAAACCTTGGACATTTTCGAATTTGGGTCATGTATGGTCAAAAAGTAGGTCATGAGGTCAAATCTTAGAAAAACCTTGTTAACACTCTAGAGGCTTCATTTTTGGCCCAGTCTTCATGAAACGTGGTCAGAATGTTTGTTTTCATAAATTCTTGGACATGTTTGAAGTTGGGTCATGTTGGGTCAAAAATAGGTCACAATTAGGTCAAAGCTTAGAAAAACCTTGATAACACTCTAATGGCCACATATTTGGCAAAATATTCATGAAACTTGGTTGGAATGTCTGTTTCCATAAAATCTTGGACAAGTTCTAAGTTGGGTCATGTTGGTCAAAAAAAGTAGGTCAATATGAAAAATGCAACAAATGTTGCTCATTTTAATCAAGTGAGAGATTCAGGGCCATCACGGCCCTCTTGTTTAAATTTTTGTATCTTAATATTAATGAAGTGAATTGTTTGTAAGTGAATATTCAAGAGGTAAAGGGTCAAGAGATAAAAAAAACACTTTTAACTGTTACTAAGCCTCTTGCTTCCGTATAGTGTTGTTTTTTTAGCTCACCTGAGCACAATGTGCTCATGGTGAGCTATTGTGATGGTCCGCCGTCCATCGTGCGTCTTGCGTCGTCAACTTTTTAATTCAAACGACTTCTCCTCCTAAACTACTGGGCAGATTTCAATAAAACCTTACACAAATGACCCTTGGGTGACCCTCTTTCAAGTTTGTTCAAATGGTTCCAGTCTGTTGAATAACTAGGTCACAGGAGCTAAAAATAGACAAAAAAATTGCAATCTTTAAAAATCTTCTTCTCTGAAACCAAAAGGCACAGAGCTTTGATATTTGGTATGTAGCATCATCTTATGGTCCTCTACCAAGTTTGTTCAAATTATGGCCCTGGGGTCAAAATTGGCCCCGCCCTGGGGGTCACTTTATTTACATAGGCTTATATAGGGAAATTTAGAAAAATCTTCTTCTCCGAAACTGTATGGCCTAGAGCTAAGATATTTGGCATGAAGCATTGTCTAGTGGATCTCTACCAAGATTGTTCAAATCATGGCCCTGGGGTCAAAATTGGCCCCGCCTCGGGGGTCACTTTATTTACATAGGCTTATATAGAGAAAACTTAGAAAAATGTTCTTCTCCGAAACTGTATGGCCTAGAGCTAAGATATTTGGCATGAAGCATTGTCTAGTGGATCTCTACCAAGATTGTTCAAATATGGCCCTGGGGTCAAAATTGGCCCCGCCCTGGGGGTCACTTTCTTACATAGGCTAATATTGGAACAAACAAAAAAACTTCTTCTCTGGAACCATATGGCCTAGAGCTAAGATATTTGGCATGTAGCATTGTCTAGTGGATCTCTACCAAGTTTGTTCAAATTATGGCCCTGGGGTCAAAATTGGCCCCGCCCGGGGGTCTTTCTTCAACATAGGCTAATAAGGAAAATCTAGAAAATTTTCTTCTCTGAACTATGGCCGGAGCTTTGATATTTGGCATGAGCATTGTAATGATCTCTACCAAGTTTGTTAAAATAATGGCCCTGGGGTCAAAATTGGCCCCGCCCAGGGGGTTTCTTTCTTCAACATAGGCTAATAAAGGAAAAAATCTAGAAAATTTTCTTCTCTGAAATCATATGGCCGGAAGCTTTGATATTTGGCATGCAGCATTGTTACCTTGATCTTTAACCTATCTTTTGTAACTTTATGGTGGGACATTTTATCTTTACTCAGGTGAGCGGATTAGAGCCCTCGGGCTCTTGTTTTTGTTAACAATTTATTTCCGCAATTCTGTGGATGAACTCAAAACCTTAGAAAAAAATCCATGGAAATATTTGCCAGATCAAACTCTTAAATAGATCCCTTCAGATCATTAGATTCTGATCTACATTAAATACATTGTGACTGTTTCTGTTATCTACAAGAGCCTGTTTACTGCAATTTCACTAAATAGTTAAATAGGATGTAACAACAGGAAATGGATCAAAAAAGGAAAAAGGGTAAGATATGACTGTTTGACCACTTCCATTATTATCTTCCGTTATCAATGACCCAGAACGTTTCGCCTTACAGATTCCCCTGGGAATGGGGAGATTTTCTCTGCCTCTTGGTTTTAATTACATGCCAAGGAATGCAAACTGTGCATATTTTTGCAGGTATACCAATGGCTTGCTCAGTAATCAAATTGCCCTTGAACTTTATTTACAGTTTAAGAATCTGGTTTATTTAAAAATTGTATTTGCAAATCTATAAACATACAATTAAAAAATCAAGTAATATACTTACTCATATCTGTAACTTACTTAAAACAAAGCAGCTGTTAAATTGTGTATGGTCTGGTGTGAGATGTAACATAGAGTGATCTCCCTTAAGTTTAATTACGTACGATTAGAGATTTTAATATGTTTGCTTTAAATAGCAAGGTAAGCAAGCGCAGAAATAAATTTTTTCTGAGTCAGAAATTACAGTAAAATAATCTGTAGAAAAAAACTAACCCAATTTTATGACAAACAACCGCAGAAATAACCCGCTATAAGGGTAATTTGAGCATTTTGTCTCCCTCCCTTCTTCTCTACACATACACACACAGATTATAGCAATTTTACTGCTATTTGCATGAGAGGAAGAGATTGTAAACATCCTTTCTCTTCCCCTCTCAAAATATACTGATTAAATCATTGTATGGAAGTTGATATATAATATATAACAGCAAAATGTTTGTACATTAACAGATATAAAATAAGTAGAAGTTTTTCTGAATTCACATGTGTGAAAGATTCAAAAGCTCATTAAAGACAAGCATTGGCTTCTTTGAGGGAATGTTGAATCCTTGAATGATGGATAGGTAAACTGGCTTTAACAACTTGAGGTTTAGGGATGAATCACAAACAAAAACATCTTGAGGTTAACAATGATTTATCTTGACTGAAACTTGCTCTGAAATTAATAGCCATTATGGACGTGTTTTCTTATCATATCTACTTCAGTGAAGACATTTGAATTTATAAGATATTTGAAATCTTTTCAGAACCATGGTCAGGAGCTATTTTCAGCAATATTTCTAGCATTTATGGTAAGTAATCCAGTTAAATTATCTCCCCTGTGGCAAACAATTACCTGGCGTCGCAGTACAGATGGCAAGAGACTTGCTAATGGTCTCTGTCTGTATCTGGTCACCAATTAGACAAATCATGTCAAGTCATATGCTTCCAGATTGATATCTGACTCCAGTTATAATGGGGGTCTAATATGTTTATCAACAGAGGTGCCATTCCTATAGACAGATGTCTACCCCTTGTTATTATCATTATGAAAGCATTAAAATCAAGTCTGCGACTTACTTGTAAGTAATTAGGTTTTATCAGAAAATATTTTAGAATATATTGGAACATATGGGTAGACAGTCTGGATGATTAATTGTTGCCATGACGTTATCTTGGCCTTGCTTATTGGGGATAACACGTTTACAAGAAAGTAAATGTTTTATCTAATGATGTAATTATAACACTGACTGAAGTCATTACAATTTAATTCTCCGTTTAAGATAAAAGTTTATCTGATTTAATTTATCACTCTTACATTTTGATGTTCACTCTTACTATTCTGTGGGTTCTTGTAACTGCCTCTGCGACCAGTAAAGACAAAGATCAGCCTGCACTATGTGCAGTCTGATCATGGTCTGCACTGTTTACTTTACAGGCAGTAAATTTAGGACATAGATTTACTCACAGGCAAATTTAATTTTACACTGGTCTTATAGGTAATTTTCTTTTTAAAAAAGAAACTAAGTACAGTCGAACTTCAGTGACTTCAATAGGCTGGGAGAACAGATATTTGTTCTGATTTGCACCAACCATGGTTGTAATGGTTTACATACATGTATTCAAAAGATACGATTTATTATGCCATCTTTTAGAATTGATCGATTAATAGATGATTATATTATTTCGTTTTTCTTATCCTAACATCGGCTAAAAATATTACAGGTTACATTAAATAAAATAAACTTATTTATTCTTTTATTCATTGAAAAAAACAACATATAAATCCATGAAACAGCAGCTAACAAAATCATTATCAAATCAATTATCAAAGCACAAACATCAATGGTGATATACATTTCATACACATATACATGTACTCATACATCGGTCTATGTGCAAGTCATAACATTTTCTGCATGCTCAGTTAACTTTTTCTTTGCATTAAAATTTTAAACAATAGAGTGAATAATCTTGAGGGTGTTCGAGTAAAGTTTGGTGTTCAAGTTTTCAGTGTGTGAGTCACCAGAGTTCGACTTTAGTAATAATTTTGATAAGTTTGTGTATTTTAATTGATATATGCTTTGTTTCATCATCTGGAAATAAGCTAATTAATTAGCTGTTGATATTGACTGATCAAAGATATGAAAGGGTTCAAGTTAAGATTTGAATTATGATTCACTAATCATCTAGTGTGTTATCTCCAGAATTATGAAATTGGGTGACACACCAACTGGATCTTAAAAGTGTTTACAAAAAATGTATGCAAATTAACTCCAAGACTATCAACATTTAGCAATACCGGGTTAATAGGTATTCAATGGTTGACACGGTTTACACAAAAACACATAGTTCATTAGAGAGCAGTTGATCTAGCCTTGAATGGAAAAGGCTGACTGCTTAATTTTTCGTATGCAAAATGCTGTAAAGTGTTAAGTGTTAATGTCACATGCTGGTTCCCGACAGATCTGTAAGCTGCTGCTGCCTATCTGGGTGATGCTGTTTGTGTTTCAACCCACCCCCCAGGTGGTTGTAGACGAGGATCTTGTACCCGCCCTCAGTGATGATGGGGTTAGTATTCGTCTGCATAAATCTCATACCTTCTCTCTATCTCAGCTTCTCACTTTGGCCTCCTGGTGCCCTGTATTACATCATGTTTGTCATCATGTTAGGCCACACCTAACCACCACCCCTTTACAAGGAGGGCTACTGTTACAAGTTTTCCTAGTCCCTTCCCACTGTAATATAAATTTAATAAGCATTCGTGTACATGTATTGTCATAATTCTACACACAACTTTTAATGACAATTAGAGGGATTAATGTTTGTTGATAAAGCTATCGACAGGAATTAGTCTCCCACGAAAATTAATGATTCTACAGTATTATTTTAACATACCTCTTTCTAGTTTGATAGGGAAACACGTTCTTAAAGCTTATATTTATTCCTCTCAGCTATTCATGGATTGACCAGTAATTTGTGCATTGGTAATGTGATACTGTAGTCATGTCTGATAGCTATGATCAAGGCGACCTCCATGAAGCCCATTAATTAATTATTTTGATAACTGGTGGTGGTTTGGAATTATGTCTTGATTTGCAAGGTCTTAGTCACTGTTACTAAAAATAGAAAACTGAATTAAAAGAAACATTGCTGTGTTGTGGGGGTATGAATCAGCCTCAGCTCTAGTTTTGTCACCTGCTGTAAGCAGACGTGACATAGGGATCACTTTTCCGTCATCTGTCTGTCCATTTGTCTGTCTGTCACACATTCTTCGGCACGCTTCCATAGATGGCATATGTGTTCCAAGGAACACTCGTGTTCTGTTGTTTTAATTCATGATTATAGATCTATGTCTAACACTGTTTATATCTGAAAAATCACATGAAGTACTACTTAAGTAAGTTTATATGACGGTATCATTATTATATGTTTAAAATCAAGCCTGTTTTCTCACGACCATCTCTCTCAATCTCCCAACCACTCTCATGATATTGTCCTTTATAGAACTCAGCGTTCAGCACCAACACTGACGAGCAGTACCGCCAGCTGTATCAGCCAGGGGAGGACTATCGGACCCTCAACTATGACACGCC
>CM037784.1:2297147-2347147 GCA_021229015.1 Solen grandis | reverse complement strand
AGTTTCCAGCTCCCCCGTCTCCGCCCACACACCCTCAAGCCCTAACGGTGTGGCTAATATATATGGTGGCGGGGCCAATGGAACGACAAACAATGGGTTCAAGGATTTAGGAACAATCAAAGAAGAGAGCCAGTCCCAGAGGCAGACCCCTACCTCACCAGGCGAGGCCATTAAACAGGGGCTTGGTCCGACCCCAAGGGTGGAGACAGAACAGGGTCAAGCAGCTTCACAGCCCCGCATCAAAGCCCCTCCCAGCAATCAGCAGGTCAGTGGGGCAAGTAATCAGGGTTATGTACAGACGGAGGCTGTGCCTAAGTTTTCTATACAGGGAAGTGATCCAGAGGATGAGTCTCCACCCACTCCCAAGGGAAAGTTTTATATATGAGGTCCATGACTGGCCATTTGTTACTTACCTTTACGTTGAAGTATTTTTCATCACACATACCGGTATAAAATTTATTGGACTTATTTCCAATTTTAGATTGATTCGATTTTTTAGTGGATTTTTTTTTACCTATATACTGTTAGTGTATGTGACCCCATTACTGTTTAAATATTAGATATATATTGTCAGCTGTTTACCAGGTGTGAAGAACACCTTTGTTCCATTTCTTTCTTTAATGATTATTCTATCAGGATTTTGGCAGATGTTTTGGAAGTTTTAGATTACATGGTTAGTGCAATTATTCTTTTTAATGATAATGTTAAGGCTGATATTGATATACATTCATAGGATGTTGTTGGTGATTACAGCCTAACTACCTTATTATGTTTCCATACACAAGCTATGAATGCAGTATTTTGTTAGAACCCCCTTGAGCTTAATGGAGAATTGAGTGACTCAGTATGAAGTTATTTCAGGCTTTGCATCTTCCTTGAGGCTGTTATTGTAAATACTTTGCTTTTACCTTTTCATTGAACATAGAATATGATATTCTAAACCAGATCTGCTGTCATCCTCTCATTACCAATTTAGCATCACTAATTTCAGTGTCTATTTTCCCATGTGCAATGGCAGGATACACTCATAATATTTTTTTTCTGCAAGGATTGCAAATGAATTATAAACATGTGTATGGTGGTGGAAAATCTCACATGTATCCTAACACCCACTTCACTCCTAGATCTGTATCTTATAATGAAAATTTTACATCAACCAACAAGGAGGATATTAAGTTGGCAATTTTCCTGAATAAAGTTATGAATGCTTGGAACAAGACATGGGTCATAAAAATAACATCACAATGTTTATGACCATTTCCCTCTTCCCTTACCTCTATTTTGGCCAGGAAGGAATGGAAATCCTAATGAAATTTTGTTTCATCTCCAACAAGTTTGTTGCATTTTCTTTGGTCGAATCGCAGTCAAGTGGTGGTGTCCCCCTATATTTCTATATAGGATCATTATTAGAAATTAAAGTGAAAGAAAATTATAAATACATAACTAGGAAAAGTCATTGGGATTGATACTGACCCTACATGGAAACCCCTATGAACATTACTGGCACCCCTTTTATTCCATGTAGGATCACTAGCACACCCAATAATTAATAATGATCCTAGATTAGATGCTGAATGATCGTGTTTAATGCTCCACATGTTACTGTACAATCATTAATTTTCGTTGACATTAAATTTTATTGATTATGTACCAAAGGAAATTACGTGGGTACATTAATTCATGGATCTATGTTCTAGAAAATGTGAGATCTATATAAGAAATGTAAGTTTTTGTGGGGATTAATATTCGTGGATAAAACCCACCACGAAATCGATGAAAAATAGTGTTGCACGAAACTTGAATGATTTCACAGTAGTTTGTATTGATATTGACTAATGTTTCTTATTAGTTTAATTATTTTTTATATCTTTTGTATGAAATGTTTTCAGTCATTTTAAAAATATATATGTAAATATAATAAATTGATAAGCATAGATACAGGAAATTACACATTTACAGGGTTTAAGACAGATATAATAATGTTCTGAATGTTTGTTGTTTAATATAGCTATGTAGCCCAGGTAGTTATTTACACATTTACTAAATTTAATGCGAGATAACAGTCTTGATTTAGCATTTAGTATAACTTAGTTGTTATTTAAGGTATTTCATGTATTACAGACTGGTAGGTTGACAAAACTGTTTGATGTCAGTGGCTGATGTTATGTGTCAAAGATGATGTGTTCATTGTGACAGGTCAAAGATGACATGTGCCATGTCAATAATGACATGTCAAAGGTGGCTTTTTGTTAATGGGACATATCGAAGGTTACATGTCTAAGATGATGTGTCCAAATGTACAAACTGTCTTTAATGACCTATTCAACTTAAGAAATTATATGTCAGATACATTACTTTGGTGATATAATGTGTCCAGTTGCAATTAATGTCAGTGTAATCTTACACTGGTGATATGAATGACAGTGTAATCATACACTGGTGATATGAATGACAGTGTAATCTTACACTGGTGATATGAATGACAGTGTAATCTTACACTGGTGATATGAATGACAGTGTAATCTTACACTGGTGATATGAATGACAGTGTAATCATACACTGGTGATATGAATGACAGTGTAATCATACACTGGTGATATGATAGTGTAATTATGCACTGGTGATATGAATGACAGTGTAATCTTACACTGGTGATATGAAGGACAGTGTAATCTTACACTGGTGATATGAAGGACAGTGTAATCTTACACTGTGATATGAATGACAGTGTAATCTTACACTGGTGATATGAAGGACAGTGTCATCATACACTGGTGATATGAATGACAGTGTCATCATACACTGGTGATATGAAGGACAGTGTAATCTTACACTGGTGATATGAAGGACAGTGTCATCATACACTGGTGATATGAATGACAGTGTCATCATACACTGGTGATATGAATGACAGTGTCATCATACACTGGTGATATGAATGACAGTGTAATCTTACACTGGTGATATGAATGACAGTGTAATCTTACACTGGTGATATGAATGACAGTGTCATCATACACTGGTGATATGAATGACAGTGTAATCATACACTGGTGATATGAAGGACAGTGTCATCATACACTGGTGATATGAATGACAGTGTAATCATACACTGGTGATATGAATGACAGTGTAATCATACACTGATATGTGAAATATAATCATACACTGACTGGTGATATGAATGACAGTGTAATCTTACACTGGTGATATGAAGGACAGTGTAATCTTACACTGGTGATATGAAGGACAGTGTCATCATACACTGGTGATATGAATGACAGTGTAATCTTACACTGGTGATATGAATGACAGTGTAATCATACACTTTAGATGTGACATTATATCATACACTGTATATGTGACATAATCATACACTAAGATGTGACATCGTAATCATACACTGTAGATATGACAGTGCAGTCATACATCAGTTAATAGACAGTAAATGGAAAACTATAATGGTGTGGATCTTGTTTGATGGTTTCTGATTCTGATTATACAATTAGCTGTTCTACTCTATGAAGTATTGTTAAGCTTATGGTGAGCTTTTGTGATACTTGAATGTCCATCATGCATCAACAATTTTAGTATTTACACTGTAGCTTCTTCATTTCTGAAACAATCATCTTCAAAAATTTTAATATTATGACAATGTTTATGACCATAATCCCTCGGTCAAGTTTGATTATGACTGATATTGGCCAATTAGGTCAGGAGTTCTGCCCATTTTAAATATAAAAAATTTCAGATTTCACTTTGTTTACACTCTAGCATCTTCATTTCTAAAGCAGTCAGCTTCAAACTTAATGACAATGTTTATGGCCATAATCTCTCTGTTAAGTTTAATTATGGCTGGTATCGGTCAATTAGGTCAGGAGTTATACCCCTTTTAATACGAAAAAAAAATGCCAGATTTCATTTTGTTTACACTCTTTCATCCTCATTCTTCAAACTTAAGACAATGTTTACTACCATAATATCTCTTCAAGTTTGATTATGGCTGATATCAGCTGATTAAGACAGGAGTTATGCCCCTTTAACATAAGAAATGCCAGATTTATATGTTTACATTCTAGCACCTTCATTTCTAAAGCAATCCTCTTCATACTTAATGACAAAATATATAGTCATAATCTCTCAGTCAAGTTTGATAATGGCTGATATTGGCCAGTTTGGTAACTTCATCTATATCCTCTGCGTAATTATCTTTACATGAGATTTTATTTCCAGACAATCATTCTTTACTTTGATGATAGATTTCAATTTTTCAATGAGCAGACGCTGGATTGATTTTGGATTAATTACAGGTTTTTCAATATGTCAAATACATATGGAAGAGGTCTGTAGGGAGCAGTGGTCCAGTGGTAGGACATGAAAGTATTGAAAGTTCCCGAGTTTTATTCCAATCAAAGACACTGCTAACTTCCTTGAGCAAGATATTGACCTAGCATTGTTTCACTTACCCCAGGTGTAAATAGGTACCTGAAAGGGCAGTATAATTTTGTTGCGTCAACAGTATTCATGGGTAAAAGTTTTCAGGATTTTCAGATTGCCAAATGACTTATTCTATATAAAACTATATAAAAAAAATTGCTAAAATCAGGATTTTCATGTTGTTTATTTTTTTTTTTGAATTCCAACTTTTACCCATGAGTATTTCATGTAAGCCATTGAGCTAATTACAGGTAGAAAAAGACGACCCTGAGTAAACAGGGGATGTCATGACCCACTGCTAGGCATCTGGCAGTGTTTCTGACATGAAGGAAAATGTTCAGGAGGAATGACTCAACAAAGACCCCTCAGTTGCTATACAAGCATTCATCATCCTTTAGGCCACTTTCAGGGTGTCCTGGGTTGGCCCTTGCTCCAACAATAGCCTCTCTCCATCTTTCTCTGTCATTGGCATCCTCTGCACTGATTCCTAGGTCCAACATATTAGCTGTTACTGATTCCAGCCAGGTCTTTTTGGTCGACCTGCCGGTCTAGCTCCAGCTACCTGAAGATTAAGGCTCTTCTTTAGCCAGTATGAGTCCTTCCTTCTGTGTACATGGCCAAACCATCTTAGTCTTCACCTCTGAATTATCTCGCTGATGTTTTCAACTCTCAGACTTCTTCTCAGTTCCTCACTTGGGAGTTGATCAACCAGAGAGACTCCACACATTGATCTGATCATCCTCATCTCTGCCCTCTCCATCATCCTCTCCTGCTCATTGTTCATTGGCCATGTCTCACATCCATGTCATGCAGCATATACTGGCCCTTCATTTTTAGAAGGAGTGCCTTTGATTTGAGGAATGGTGAAAATTCCCTGAATTTAACCAGCAATTCCTTATATGTGTTGTTACTGCTGATTCTGCACCACCTTCCTTGCTAAGGGTGTCCCCTAGGTAACAGAAGGAGTCCACTAATTTGTAGGTGTCTCCATCAACTGTTAGATCCTCCTCGGTGATCTCTGTCTGTGAAAACTCACCAAGACACTTCTTGCCGAGGAAGTTATCATTGGTTTTCAGCAACCTGCCCTGTATGCCACTGCATCGTTTGTGGACCCACGATTCACAACAGGTACAAAGGATGGAGTTTGTACCGACCTCCTTTCTGCATACTGCACATGGGTATGCACCAGAGCCCGTCCCCTGCCTGCATGTAGCTTGCTGGCTTATTATCACTTCGGTCTTTCTGGCATTAACCTTCAAACCTTTGCAATCCAAGGCCTTCTTCCATGCTGCCATCTTTGTCTGTAGTTCCTCTCTGGAGTCTGCCATGAGGGCAAGATCATCAGTATATAGTATCTCCCATGGGAAGCCTCCTTTTACTTCAGAGGACACTACATCCATTACAGTGGCAAACAGCAGGGGACTAAGTACAGCACCCTGATGGACACCCACTTTCACATCAAAACTTTCACTGACACCAGCTGATGTTCAAACAACTGTTCTTGCTTCAGAGTATAGCATCATCTACTCCCCGTTCTCAGAACCTCTCTTGGTACTCTATCGAATGCCTTCTCAAGATCCACAAATCCAAGATAGACCTGCTTCTGTTTAGCCAAGTGTTTTTCCTGTACTTGGCATACAATGAACATGGCATCAATAGTACCCTTGCCAGGCATAAAACCGAACTGCATGTCATCGATGCTGATTTGTTGCCTCAGTCTTGCTTCCATCACCTTCTCCCAAACTTTCATCACCTGGTAAAATAGCTTGATGGCTCTGAAGGATCCGCACACCACTTGCTTTTCCAGACTTGGTATTTGCTAATGTTTTACATTCATTAGTATCTCGAAGTAGTTTCTCCACACCTTCTTCACTCCTTCCCCATCTGTAACAATGTTGCCCTCCTCATTCTTTACACACATCTCTCCTGTGCTGACCTGACCATCTTTTACCATCTGCTTGGCTATCCTAAAGAACTGCTTCTTCTGTGCCTCACTACCAATTTCTTTTGAGAATTCTCCGGTCTTTTCCTGTTGTGCTTCCCATACACATGTCTTAGATGTTCTTTTTGCCTGAAGGTAAGTAAGTTAGCCTATCGACCTCACTGCCAAATGATTTCCATTTTCTGTAGCATCTCTGCTCCTCAGTGACAACTGTCTCTACTTTGTCTGACCACCACCACATCTCTCTGTATCTTGGTGGACCCTTTGTATATGCAGATGCCTCCTCTGTTGCCTTCAAAAGAACATCCTTCATGCTGCCCCATTTCTCTACATTTTTTCTACAATCTTTCCCGTCATTTAGGATTGCTACCGTCTCCATGTACACTTGACGAGTGTCCTTTCTTGCCAGTCGCCATACCCTTAACTTAGGCACATAAGCTTTCTTAGACTTCTTGACATGTCCAAAAGCTATGTCTCCGACAACAAGATGGTGCTGTGAGACACATTCTTCACCAGCAATGACCTTAACATTAATAACTTTGCTTCAGTCTGCTTTCCTGACCATCATGTAGTCTATGGCGCTGTAGCAGGTACCTGAACTGTAGGCTGAGGCTGAAAGGGGTAGGGGGAGAAGCACAAGCCACTACGACTACACTACAACACACAGCACTAGACACATCACACAGACCTGTGGAAAAACCACACACAAAGGCACTCAACTGCTATTATATATCACATCCCATAGAGGGTGATAGCTTGTATTGTCAACCAGGCATTGGTAATGTCCTCTGAGGCACTGACAATATGGGCTATCGCCCACCATGGGGTGTAATATTTTTATTTTTTTTATACCAAACATCGCAATAAAGTGAATCAGACAGAAAGATTTATTCAAATGCAACAATGAACAGTTAGCAAGAACAGATATTTATCCATTGATATAGGCTCGATGTATCTCATACTGGTAGTTACCTCCCTTGAATTCACGCAGTGGAAATCGGTGTTTTATTTTTTAGCTCCATGTGATGATGTTGAATGGGACATCAAAAATTATCAAATGATGAATAAATGGAAATTTAATACTTGATGGTCATTTGAGGCACAATAATGCCTGTCACATACCAGTAGCTAAGTAATTGTACTGTTAATTATGCCCTTTCTGCGTATGAATTTCTTAATGAATGTCTGGGGGTATAGAGACTTTGACACTTCATGCAAACATGTCTTAGACAGTATTAGGCGAGGAAAATGTGCAGCCAGCCAAGGACTGATTCCCAAGAACCTTGCTCACAGAACTAGTGCTCTTCTAATTGAGATGTCTGATAGATAACTTAATTGTCTGTCCTGCTCTGTGCTAATCATACCCGATACACTTCTGTATTATTGATTGGTTTGAAAACAGATATGATCTGCTATTCCTGTTGATACAGGTATAGTGTCTGTGATTTGAAAGGAATTCAATTTAATTCAGATCTTTATTGCATTAAAACATACATGTTTTATAGGAAGACATGAAACAAATAAACATGGATTTACAGAGGAGCTCATGATGTTATTTGTGTTCATGTAAAGTGAAAAACAATAACACTAAACAATACCAGTCATATAAATTTCATTTTGTTCATACATGATGTATACAGCATCTCTAAATATCAATAATGCAGAGGTCTTCCAACACAGGTTTGATTTGATTTATATGGTGTTTTAATAGGCAGGCTATTATCTCCATATTATTTCAATACAGCTGTAATTATTTTCTTTATAGTTAATGCATAATTGTTGTTTTATTATTGTGAATTATGCTAAACAGCGGCTGCATGTTCCTTTAATTATGTGTACACAGGAAATAGTTAGTCTGGCAACTTTTTTCAGTTGTAAGAGAATAAAGATGCTGTGTGCCAAGTGTGTAAAGATTGGAGAAGTGCAGTTCAAAATTATGTGAAGATTCTAGAGAATGTTGAAGTATTTCACTTCCCATTATGTTGGGAGTGTTAAATGGCCAGGGAGGGGCAGCCATGCAAGGGAAATGATCGGGAAACAGGCAGTCTCCGTGGGAACAGGTGTTTAGGAACACAGAGCTGGATTGTTCTCTTAAGAGTTAGGTAATGTTCTCCAGGCAGTTACGTAATGAAGATTTGAATTTAATTACTGCAGGTATGATGAAAACATGATGCGGAATGTTTAGTGAAAAGCACTGTACACTGTGGTAGTTATAAGCACTGTTTACTCTAGTCATACGCATGAACATGATGATTCAAGAAGTCTGATTTGATTTGAGATAGATTTATGATCAGAGTATCAATGAGACGCCAAACATTTCAATCTAAGCTCTTTATATTTTCTCCTCTCATTGCACAACTGTTCACTCCAGGTGGATTATATTCAAAGTCGAAGATTAATTTCAGCCGAATAACAGATGCTGTATTTATTTTGCCTTTGGAGATACTAAGAGCTGTATCAGGAAGGTTTCTGTATATCTGACAGTTTAAATGTAAGCCATATGTTGCTGGAAATATTGACTCTTGGAACTTTCTACCACTTGATTAGACCATTTTACATGTACAAGGAGCTGTTGCATAAATTCACAAAGTTGCAGACTATTTCTTCAACCATTGAAGTTTTAAATAAAAAATAAAAAAAAATCATTTTGATACAATTACTTTTGGCTGACTTACAGACCAGTCATTACAGCCATGTACGGGGCAGTTAATTATACATGAAACAAGAGTATTGTATAGTTACTGAAGCACAATTTTGACATTAATAGTTTCCCTACTAAAAATTTTTATTTAGAAAATACACATATACAATCAAACCTTTTTAGTGGTCAACTCTGAATAAAAGCCAGTTTGTGAACAAAGACCAGTGACCGGATTTCCAGTCATGAATTGGTAGAGAATTTAAAGAGAAAAACAGGAAAAATGCCAAATTTCCTTTTAGGGACAAGGCCCAGTGTTGGTGCATACACAGACTCATATATGAGTATTATTCTCCAATCCCTACTTAACTAACCAGAATACTTTTAGTCTAAGTTTGAAATTCATACTTAAGTACCATTTTTATTTTAGAGAACACAGGTGTCACTGTGTTTTTATTGAGTAAAAAGGACTGATGAGAAGTATTTAAGTATTACTTAAGCTCAGTTGGACTGGGGCTTGATCTTACTTGTGGTACAATAACCTAATGTGACTCTGCTGTTGGGTTCAAGTCTCAGTAGGGTCACACTGTCTATATGAGGATGCATCCAAGCTGGCTTGCATTAGGTTGGGAGGTTCCACATGAATGTGTCTGTGTAATTAGCTGGATTTCATCGTATGATGGAAATACCTGCACTATCAATGTCACGGCCTGCATAACATCAAGATGCAGGTATTTAAAAACAGGAAACTTGGATTGTGAATGAATGTGTTTGATGAAAGACAAAACTGACACCACTGCAAAAATTAGTTCTATATCAAGATAGTACATCAGAATTATCGGATAATTTGTCCAACAGTACGACAAGAATATCCATCTTAAGCCACTTGCAGCTGAAATGTCAGCATGTTCATTTACAAAAGAAAAAGTGGTAATTAATTTCATTCCTCTTGGAAGAACGTTTGGTCATGCAGAATGAATAAACTAATGCATTTGTCTTCCT
Source organism: Solen grandis (assembly GCA_021229015.1). NCBI lineage: Eukaryota > Metazoa > Mollusca > Bivalvia > Adapedonta > Solenidae > Solen > Solen grandis. The sequence continues at coordinate 2,337,127 of CM037784.1, read as the reverse complement.
GAAATGTACTTCATTTTGCAAACTATATTCACCTGGCTGTTGTTATTACCATTTTATTGTTTGCTTGTTGTTTCCTCCTTTCTTTTTTTCTTGTCTTTTCTTTGTTTTTCTTCCTTTCATTTTCTTTTCTTTCTTTTTTTCTTCCCATTGTTGTCTTCCAGACTGAAACAAATATGAATGTACCACATTTTGCAAACTACAATCACAAAGCTGTTGTTCTTCCAATTTCATTGTTGTTTCCATCCTCTCCTTTTTTTTTTCATTCTTTCTTTACTTTTCTCTCTATTTTTACTTCCTATTGTTAAGTGTTATATAATATTGTTTTGTTTTTTTTTAATGAGAGAAGCATTCATCCTCCCACACTCATCTGCAGGCTGTTATTTTACATGCTTATAAAGAGTTCTCTTCTTAGAAAAAAATAAATATGAATAAATCTAGCATTTAAGATCTACACCTGTTTTCCCCCTTTTTATGGTGAGTAATGTTATTTTGTGGTTAGCAGTGATGGGCAATGATGGAAATTTATTATTTATTTATGGATTTTGTTGTGCAGAATACGATTGGTTGCTGGCATCGGCAAGATAAATGTGTTAATTGATAATGAAGTGCACCCAAGTGCGATATGCCAAATAAAGCACTTGGTGAGATATGCTGGCACTCAGTGAGGGGGGATTGCAAGTCGAGATTGTTCCACGGCACTGGTTTAAGTCTGAACTATTTATAAGGGCTGGTTATATTCAAGGGCTCATCACACTGCAGAGAGGAGAAAGTAATCTCCAATAATTGCCACTTCTGCTTGATGTGTGTTTGCCTGAAACATGTTAATTTTACACAGTAAGCAAATTCATTTTTTGTTAATTTCCTCTGGTATTAGATATGTTTAGTCAGCTTACGTGTATTCAGGATCTTTGATGACGACTCATATCATTTGACTGGTAATATATGTTCTGCAGTGAATTCTTTGCTACCTCGAATGATAGAATCGCATATTTCCATCTGCAGTAATATGATTTTAAGGCTATCTTTGACTATGTGCAGACACTTAAATCCTCTGTATCTCCCGTTGTTATTACATTTCTATTCCAGTTTTACTCTTCAGATCTGAGAAAATTGAGATTACCACTGTAACGATGTGCCTGATAAATGTAGCTAATGTGATTCTGAACCTTGATAGCACCTTTTATCCCATCTTTTATTTATCCCATTTCCTTGTTGTGTGCAGGATGTGCATCCTTTCAGTCTTCTGTAGACTCCTAGATCTTGTGTTTAACATTCCATCTATGTTAAACTTTTATTTCCCTATCAGAGCTATGATTTAAGTTTATTTGTTTTCCTCATTTTTACAAAGATCTGAAGGATGTTTATTGATCATGTGGTTAGATGGCATACAATGATAATTTTATGGTCAGACTATTCTAGGGAATAGTCTATTTTCTTCTTTGTAATTTTGCAGTTTTATACAAAATTGCATAAAACAGTCTTCCAAATTTTGATACATGTATGATAAAAAAAAATATTTTAATATCTTGTTTTTTTTGCCACTGTTAAGCTCAATAGACCATTTCACAAGAGGATCAGCAATATCCGGTATAATTCACTGATTTAAATTGACCAATTAGTGACTGAGAAATATTTGAAGTGTATGATTATTTACCATTGAGCACTGTGTAAAATTGTAAACCAGCTCCATTAAAATGCTATATTTGGGTTCCAAGTCTAGATTCTAAGCAGCTCCATTATATCGCTATATTTGGGTTCCAAGTCATTTTGTGAAGCACTCTTATATTTGGGTTCCAAGTCATTCATTGCAGCTCCATTATATTGCCATATTTGGGTTTCAAGTCATTCATTGCAGCTCCATTATATCGCTATATTTGGGTTCCTAGTCATTCATTGCAGCTCCATTATATCGCTATATTTGGGTTCCAAGTCATTCATTGCAGCTCCATTATATCGCTGTATTTGGGTTCCAAGTCATTTTGCAGCCCATTATATTTATTTGGGTTCCAAGTCATTCCATTTTAATTTTGTTGATAATGCACACTCACATTACATGAAGTTTGGTAACTGTTGTTTATGATGCACACTCACATTACATGAAGTTTGGTACTGTTGTTTATGATGCACACTTACATTACATGAAGTTTGGTAACTGTTGTTTATGATGCACACTCACATTACATGAAGTTTGGTAACTGTTGTTGATGATGCGCACTCACATTACAAGAAGTTTGGTTACTGTTGTTGATAATGCGCACTCACATTACAAGAAGTTTGGTTACTGTTGTTGATAATGCGCACTCACATTACATGAAGTTTGGTTACTGTTGTTGATAATGCGCACTCACATTACATGAAGTTTGGTAACTGTTGTTGATAATGGTTTGGTAACTGTTGTTGATAATGCGCACTCACATTACATGAAGTGTGGTAACTGTTGTTGATAATGCCTTTACACTTGGAATAATTACTGATCTTGATAGTACCAAAGCAGACAAGTGCAAATAACTGTGTCAAAGCAGTATGTGGAGGTATCAATCTTCTTTATGAATAGTTCTAGTTGATATGAAAAATGTATGTGCTGATATGATGGATAATTTAAAAGATCAAAAACTACCATCCAATCAGCATTAAGTATGCATTCTTTTGTTTGAAAAATTATCAGTATTTCTCAATATATTAAAGTGAGTAGTATTTAGACCATTTCTTTTCTCATTAATTTTTAAAAGACAATAAAAACTGCAAGTTTTCAGAGGTTTATTGTGTTATAGTGTAGTATAATTCTTCCATATGTTCTATAATGCTTTCCATTCAAGTTTGTTTTGCGGTGAAACGATTATTTCTTCACTGAACAAATTCAACTGTTGAGAATGATTGTAAACTCAAGTGTTTTGCAGTCAAAGGAAATAAATGCGTTTTTAGAGAATTGTGAATCAGTCACTGCTGAGTTAAAGCCTGGGAATACTTTAATTAAATCTTAATTGGCTAATACCATTTGTGTGTTCTATGCAGGCCTTACATCTTGTTGTCCAGAATTGTGTTTTTGCCACATTGTTTTCTCTGTCTATCTTTTTAGACATAACAAATATGGTACTTGATTGTACACTGGCTTCACAGGAGCTGATGGGGGGGGGGGGGGGGGCTATATAAAAAGTATGTCCCTCCACGTCCAGTTCTGTCCTAGACTCACATTACATGAAGACAAAGTGGGATGTGGGGGTATGCATCACAAGTAGAATATTGACTTAAATATTCCTGTATATGTTTTACCCATTATTTGGTTCTTCCTTGAATCAAGGACCCAGAGCCTTTATTTTACAAAACATCTATGATTGATATTTACTCAACTGAAATTTTAAATTCTATAATAATTAAGTTGTGGAATATTTGAGTTAATTTTTAAGTTTTTAAGTTTTATGCCAGACGTAATGTTGAAATTGATGTACATGTACCAATTCTTTGTTTTGGTAAATTAATGGGGAAAAATAGGTTTTAGAAAATTTGAATTGAGGATGATATCAATTTTTGATGGCATGCCTGCTAGTCATAGTGGACCAAATTTCTTGGCCCAGGCTTTCATCTCACTAAATATCTCAAGTTCAATTTTTTCAAAACTTAAAAATTTTGAACATGTGTAGCACTTCCATATACTCACTGACCTGAAATTTGCATTTAAATCTCAAATTTTGAACCCCTGTTTTGAAGAATCTCTATACTTTATACTGTCTGATTCTATAAGGAAGTGAGTTATAGATCTTCAAAAAGTGTTTGAGAGGAATGTCTTAAATTGAGAGATTTTTTAGAGTTTTTGTGAATCAACAGCAGTGTGTCCTGCTGGAAAGCAAAGAGGATGTTAATTTGGTGTTTCAGTTGTTTTGATTTTGATGAACATGTCTTTTCATACTTTTGTACTATAAATTACTGTGTACATATAAAAGGATACGGTGAACACAATAGTTTGTTTGTAATGGAGTTTGGAGACTTATTGTTTTTACTCTGTTTCTTTTTCTTCTTATTATTATTCCTTCTTCTTCCATCCGCCAGCAACATTGTACGAGCCTTATCTCTGAGGCTGCTTGACATATCTTTACAAATCTTCACACACTTAGAGTCCTCAATGAATAGTGGTGCCCCCCCCCCCCTGATTTTTGTAAATGTGGGGTCCCTGGGGGTCAGCTGGCCACACCCCCTAAAAGTTGAATTTTTGGATAAAAAAATTTGGTTAAATATTTCAAATTTTCAACCCTGAATCAAATATTTTTTTGTTCCTCATAATGAGAAGAATTGAATAGTACTACTTTGGTGTCCCCTGAGGTTACCCAGGGGTCAGGCCATTCAATTTACTTATCACCTATCTTAAAAACTTTTCAGATCTCCACCCCTAAACCATATATATTTTTGACCCTCATGATGAGATGGATTGAATGGTACTTCTTTGATGTTTATATGGGTCACCAAGGAATCAGGCCCCACTTTGTTTGGGAGACTTAGTCATAGTTCACTGTTATAATTATTACTTGTTCATATTTGTTAAGATGAAGAGTTATCATCCTTTGCTGGTTATTTGAATTTTACCCCATTGTTAGAGCAGATATATTGCAGGTTTTCTGAAAATTTTAACCTTTTTATAGTGAGTGAATGTGTGGAGGGGGGGGGGGGTCAGTGGGATTTTTTTTATTACAATTATCAGTCTAAATTAATTTAATTTTCATTTAAATTTTTAAGGAAATTGTATGAAAACAATTTTATGAGCAATTTAGATGATCATGTGATACAATATTTTTCATTGATAAATGCATTAATTGGATATCTTTGGATATTCTTTCCAAATATCACAGGAAAGAAATTTAAATGAACACCTCTCTGGCACATGTTTTTTTGTTGTTGTTTTTTAGCTTGACTGTTCAAAGAATAAGAAGACCTATTCTACTCTCCCAAGCATTGTTGTCAGCTTTGCTGTAATGGTTAAGTTTTTCATACCATCTTACTCTTTTTACTGAACCCTTTGAAGTAAACACAGAGATTCTTGTTTTGCCTTTTACTGCAAAAGTTCTGTTAATTGGCAAGCACAAAAATAGATGAGCGTGCAGTCTTACAGATAGCTTTTGTTTAAGGTAAATCTTGTCTCATATAATGTGATTCTACAGTATATGTGCATCACATTAATATGAAATAAAGTCTCTTTACTTGACAAAGAACATTTTTAAAATTGTATCATACCCAATCTGTCACCATGGTCATGTTAGCTGACAGTTTTAATTTTGAATATTTCAGATATAATTCAAACGTGATGTATTTGTCACAGTGATGAATCTGATATCAGTTTTAATGTAGATTTCCACATTTGTGTTTAACCCTGTGGACTTACTTTCAATTAATTCCAAACTGCAGTGTGAATAACTGTGATTGAACCTCATCCCACGTGGGCGAAATCCTCTAGTCCAGGCTGACTCTGGCCAGTTTTCTGACATCAAATATCAAATTGATAATTGCAGAAAAATGAAGCGATTCTCCAATAATTTGAATGTTTATGTATCAGAGAAACAGTTTTTTTAAATGCTTTTATAACTTGTTAAGAGTACTTTGCATTTAAATATGAAGTCTGGCATTTTACATCAGCTATTGTCTACAGGGTGTTTGACACCACTTGTTAGATATGGGTTTGTCTCAAAGTTCCCAAAGCATTCGCCCTAGAATCAGGCTGTGGGATCGATATCTAGCCACCACATACCAAAGTTGTAAAAAATGGTACTGGTATAGCTCCCTTGCTTGGTGCTCAGCATAATTATAAGGGCAGTTCCAGGACTGTTTGGCTTGGTGTCAAGAAAATCTTGACTGGGTGTAATATCATGCCACATATATATGGCATGATACTACAATGTGGCAGCACTATTTCTGTCTCAAGTAGACATCGTCTCCAATGATTAGAATACTGTCAACGGGACAACAAATCCAATAAAGAAACAAGTTGTCAAAATCGAGTGTAGTTGTTGTTGTATTGGGGTTTACCATTGCTGCGATAGTATTTCAATCATATAGCGACGTCCAGCAAATTACAGGAAGACCCTGAGTACACAGAGCTACCCAGGTAGAACCACTATCCTACCGCAAGCCAGCTGGAAGGCTTCCTCACATGAGAAATCCGAAGTCCCTACCGGGATTTGAACCCAGAGCAGTGAGGGGCTTAGAGATTTGTAGTCCACAACTGCAACCGCTCAGCCACGGCAGCCCTTCAAGTGTAGTATCAGTAATCAAGAGAGTTAACTTACAGGAAATATATGTATACCCCTGCTTCACAGGTCTAAGTGGATCTATATAGGATTCTTGCAAGTTAAATCCTGCCAGGTCTACACTACATACACTCGCATTACATGAAGACATGGTGGAATGGGGAGGGGGGTATTAATCACCGTTAGTCATAGACCTAGTTTCTTTTACTGTAAAATAATTAATAATCGTTTTCGTGAGGATTAATATTCGTAGATAAAACCCTCCATGAAGTCAAGAAAATTAGTGTCCCACGAAAATTAATGATTTCACAGTACATTGATTTAGCTTATTCTAACCTTCACATGAAGGTTCCTGAAGTTGATCAGTACTAAGTTTGCCCCACTCAGGGAACAAACTCACTATCTCAAGATCCACAGTAATTGAACATTACCTCTCAGCCATGGCGCTGTTTTATATTTCTATTGATTTATACGTTTCTGGGAAATTTCCTTTTTTGTTTATTCAAGTGCACAGTAGGGTTTTGTAAGTTGATTTCAGTATAATTTACTGAGACATTTTTTAGTATGTTTGAAGATGTTGCAGTTGGAAGTTTAAAACATTTTCCCGGTGTAGTTTTATGCCAGAGCTTGACCTCGATAATTATGGAGCCATTACCCTGTTGTTAGTCTAGACATTTCATCCTTTTTATAGGTATAGCTGGTTCTCACACACTGTGCAGTTGCATTTTGTAAATATTTTTCTGTACAAGTGGGTAATTTATGAGTTTGTTCAAAATTATTTGTTCTTGATAGATGGATGATGTTTCTAGCTTAGAGAATGAATGTATTTATATGAATTTTGATATTTATTTGTGTGAATGGTGATAAATATATGAATGGAACTGTTTTAAATGTACGATTGTAAGTGATGAGAAATATATGTGTGTGAAAACTAATATTTTTATGTGTGAAAAAAAGTAAGTATGTGAGTACATTACAGTATTCAAAAATGTTCAAGTGGTGAGAAAATTATTTTAATACAAATGTTTGTATGTAAATTATCAAAATGTGAAAAAAAATACAAGATATATGCAATCAATAAGGAAAAGAATTAAAGATATATATGAGATAGGAAAGAACTATAGAAGAATTATATGTGTGTGAGATAATTGTATGTGTGTGAGGTAAAATAACAAAGGTTTGTAAGATAAATATTATATATGGAAAAACTATGCAAGAACTATATGAATAAGAAAGGTATTAGAAATGTAAGAGTTATAAGTATGATACTGTTATGAAATACATATGAAATACTATAAAAGAAATAAATGTGTGAGAGCTAAATATATGTGAAATATATGTGTATAAGATCAGTAATGTATGTGTGTGTGTGAAATATACAATATGTATTTGTTTAAATTTTCATGATTTGAATTTTATTATACATGTAATCTTTTTAATTGGTATTGTGTTAGAATTGATAAATGTGTGAGAGAAGTAATACATGTAAGTAATAAAAAATGCATGTGTAAGTTGAGCTGTTTTTGTGCAGTGGTGCACTTTTCTTCTGCAGTGTCATTGTTGCTATATTTGAAAATTTGTAAATATTTCATATCATAGGAAGCCTTCAGATATGTTTTTAAATTGGGTGTAAAATGTGTACAAAAGATTGAAATACATTTTTTTTAAGTTTTATATCTATGATTTATATGTGTGTTTTTTCCCCCATAAATTATGTACAAGTAGTTTTTATATAAATGTTTCACATGTATATTGTCCATTTAAAGCCAGAAGGGCTTATCAGCTGATTTGATGTATTTTAGATGACTTCCCAGATGAATGATAAAATTTGAGTGAGAGACTTTGTGAATATACAGTCACTTTTGATATGTGTACAGATTCATAAACAGGTCTTGTAACCCTAATATTTGAATTTTATGCTGTCACACTGTATGCATTTAGTAATTTGTAGATATTCTGCAAAAATCTTAAATTGTATAGATAGATTATATACATGTATTATTCAATGCAAGAATAATGTTATTCATGTAGTTACAAAGTATATGAGTAGTTGTATTTTTCTTCCAGTGTTGAGAAACCTTTGCCTTTCATGTTTAAATTATTATGGTGGAATAAAGGTCAACTACTGTATGAAAGGTAAAATGATGCTTTGCTTGCAAATGTGTATCTTAACAATGGTTTGTGGCTCAGATATGTCATGAGCATTTCAATGTCATCCTTGAATAAACTATAAACATGAAACAAAGTGGTAGTTGTTTTTCCATATTCCATGCACTGGCTTTGTTCTTAGCATATCAGGGTAGTTCCAAGTGTCAGGATAAAATGACCAAGTGAGCATATCATGGTAGTTCCAGGTGTCAGAATAAAGTGAGCATATCATGGTAGTTCCAGGTGTCAGGATAACTGACGAGTGAGCATATCAGGGTAGTTCCAGGTGTCAGAATAAAGTGACTAAGTGAGCATATCATGGTAGTTCCAGGTGTCAGAATAAAGTGAGCATATCATGGTAGTTCCAGGTGTCAGGATAACGTGACTGAGTGAGCATATCAGGGTAGTTCCAGGTGTCAGAATAAAGTGACCAAGTGAGCATATCATGGTAGTTCCAGGTGTCAGAATAAAGTGACCAAGTGAGCATATCATGGTAGTTCCAGGTGTCAGGATAAAGTGAGCATATCATGGTAGTTCCAGGTGTCAGGATGACATGACTGAGTGAGCATATCATGGTAGTTCCAGGTGTCAGGATAACATGACTGAGTGAGCATATCAGGGTATTTCCAGGTGTCAGAATAACATGACTGAGTGAGCATATCAGGGAAGTTCCAGGTGACAGAATAACATGACTGAGTGAGCATATCAGGGAAGTTCCAGGTGTCAGAATAAAGTGACCAAGTGAGCATATCATGGTAGTTCCAGGTGTCAGAATAACATGACTGAGTGAGCATATCATGGTAGTTCCAGGTGTCAGAATAAAGTGACCAAGTGAGCATATCATGGTAGTTCCAGGTGTCAGAATAAAGTGACCAAGTGAGCATATCATGGTAGTTCCAGGTGTCAGGATAACGTGACTGAGTGAGCATATCATGGTAGTTCCAGGTGTCAGAATAAAGTGACCAAGTGAGCATATCATGGTTGTTCCAGGTGTCAGGTTTAAAGTGACTGAGTGAAAATATCTGAGTAGATCCAGGTGTCAGGATAAAGTGATCTAGTGAGCATAGCAGGGTAGTTCCAGGTGTCAGGATAACATGACAGAGTGAGAATATCGGGGAATTTAAGGGTAGATAATATGAGATAGCTATTATGCTACTTGTCTGTAGCATGTGTCAGGTAAGTATTACAGGGGAGGTATCATGCCACCTGTATACATGTGCAGTTCGATATCACAGTGAGGCTACAATTTACCTGTTCCAAAATGCCTAAAATACCATTGATGGAAATTAAACCCATGCAAATATCAGATGGACACAAATGATTAGTGATAGTGTTCTTCAGCCCAATACTCCTTAGAAGTGTCTAGAACAACCAGATTAGCTTAGGTGGTCAGCATGACTCTTTTATATCAGCAGCTGTGAAAAAGGATAAACAGACACCCAACCCTTACAATGCTGTTGGCACTTGTGATTGCCTTTGCAACAGATGCTGACCAGGATCACCCTACATATATGTGAAATTTGATCATGGTCTGCTCTGTTTGCTATTCAGTCAATTTATTTTCAGCAAGCACCCCCATAAACAACTTATGGTACAGTCCAAAATGAAGAAAGAACAAGTCTGATTAAGACATTTAGCATGGTAAGGGCTTATATCCTGTAGAAAGCATAGTGTCAAATACTGTAGCTTACACAAAATAGATAATTGGGAATTATATCAAATCATTTATTTAAGCTGATACCACAGGTAAAGTTTGTGCTAAATTCTTGTCTGTTCTGTATTTTGGTAATACATTGAGGTCAATTTATTCTTGGTCCTTAGTTTGCTTATAACAAGGGCATGGTATGACCTTGGCATATTTGCCCATATTTAAGGTCACAACTAAGGAAATGCTAAAGTTTTGTCTCTCCTTTGATGTTTAAAATATACCTGCACAAGGTAACTAAAAAGGCATGCCATTACTTCGACCAAAATACATTGGATTGCAATTGTTTTTGCAATGTCTTTCAAATAATAAACTTTGATCATATTTTGCACAGATCTTACTCACCATAACAGAAATATCTCATAATTTAGATCCGAGGTCAATGTCACAATCCCATCCATCATTAAATATTAATCATGGTCCATCAAATGCTTAAAACGACTTCTGTGCAGATGCAAGCATCCACAGATTTGGAGTTGTCGGCTCTTTTGCTCAAAGTCTTTAAAGGCTTGCATTTACTATAAAATTCTCACGATCACTAAATGGACCATGATCACAATTTAATGAAAAATGGAATAACTTCGGTTCAACATGGAAAAATGTTGTTGAAGCTACTACTAGAATATACTTCTCATAATATTTGACACATCGTATACATGATACATGTATTTCTAATTTATGACAAACTGGACTGTCTAAACTAATTGATACACCTTTACATCAGCAACCATCATGGCTTTTCCTGCCACAATGTCAAAATCTCCATTATTTTTCATCTGACACTTTACATTAAGATTCGAATTAAATAAATCTAATCAGAAAGATAAACAAACATAAACAATTTCCATTTCTAGAATATTCCCTGCTTAATTGAAGGATAAGATCAAAAGAGTTTCGTTGGCATCCGTGATCGTTTCTCCAGGAATGCTTAGGAGCTCCTCGGTCTTATGTTATTTGCATGGATTTGTTGAATAAAATACTCGTTTACACGAATGAATGGGCACATTTTTATTTCTTGAATTTCTCTAGAGAATTGAAATTTACAGCAAACAGATACGATACTCAAAGTTAACAGATAGTCATTGACTAATAATATGATTTTAACTACATGTATATGTTTGTATTACGTCACATTCCGTGATTGTAAAAAAAAAAAAAAAATAAAAAATGGGTGGTTTCCCCCATCACAGTCAATAGCGTCACATACGGTATTAAAACTATATTTAGAATTTTAAAACCTATATCTAGATTTTCTGTTTTCATTTGCCGTCATTTGACTGATCACATTCACTCCTCGCACATGCACTTAATTCACTGGCTGAACTTAAGAACTGGCGAAGACAACATAGTGCAGATCGTGTCACGTGGTACCGCTAGCACCTGCTTTTGGGATACCGTATTCTTTATTTAACCGATTTCTTTGGAGTGGTAATAGCGTTTTCCCGTGCAATGTGACCTACACTTGCTGAGTTTATTTGTCAGGAAATATAGACTTCACCAACATAAACGAGGGAGAGAAAGAAATTTTTTTCTCATTTCTGCCGTTCATCTTTAAACAAAAGGCATGTTTATATATGTTTCGTGATTGTATATTCATGTTTTAAGTGTACGTGTGTGTTAACACAAGAGAAGAATTCTTGATTGTTTTGCAATACGATCAAATTTAATGCTAGATTTCGAAGCTTTATCGGAAAATAGGGTATACTATATGATATTCTTCCTTCATAAGCCGCAAAGAAAGACGATATGATAAAAACAATGAGTAAATTATGAAAAAAGTCTCGTCAATGAAGGACAATAAAGCCTGTTCTAAGCACCAGGATCAAAGGAGGGAGAAAAACGGGTGTTAAAACTAGACGGTTGCTAAACAGAGGTAAATATTTTAAGATTAAGGGAAGCTAATGGCTAACTGCTCAAAACAGGTTGACTGGTTACTTCAAGTGACTACTTAATGCAGATGACTATATAGTACATGTGACAACTTAGTACTTTGTAATTGTTGTCTGTTAAGTGCAGGTAGTACTGGCGGTTGCTTAGTACAGGCGACCACATGGTACGATTGGCCACCTAGTACAAATGGTCACTTAGTACCATTTATCTGCTTAGTGCAGGTGGCTGTTAAAACAGAAATAACCTGGATTATTATTATTATTATTTCTAGCCGACATTGCTTCATCTGCTTAAATGGAACACGATATGTTTGTGTATGTTTATTTTGCAGAGTTTCCAATAACCACATACGATGTACGTAGCTATCAATAAAGAAAGTGTATCATAAATATGTCGAGATGTGGCGATTAAATCAAGAAACTAAGGTGTTTTTTGAAAAGCAATATAATAAATTTAGGTATATCTAGTGCCAATCGTTCCTTTTTTTTTTCAAGCAAGCCAAATTATGATCCATGGCATATTCTAGGGGCTTTTTAAAAGTTTCCTGATAAGAACAGGCTAAACTGTTATCGATAAATAGTTACATTGGCTAATCTTATCGCACCATCTCTTAAAAATGAAAATTGATTTATGGCGGCCTTTTACATTCTCGGTATAAGAACAACATGTTTTTATTGCTACTTTCCAATTTACCTGGCCGATCGCCAGAAATGAATGCGCTGATCGCCGTCTCTTGGCTTTTCTCTGTAAAAATGGCAGGGAAAGACACGAAAATGCGTTCTTATAGGACATTATACAGACTTTGGGGAAAATGCGTATGGTATGGCCAAATTTATTAACCTTTGAGCTCGATGGACACTAAGAAAAAAAGCCACTTATGAATGAAGCAATGAATACTTACAACTTTAGTTCGCCAGAAGGTATTACTTAAAACGATCTATTTTTGTTTCTACATTTGATACATACCACGGGAAACGATAACAAAAATGAGGGAAAGCTAAATGAAATGAAATCAACATTTGGAATATGTAAAGTTAGGTGGTATCTCGGTGCCTACTTGCGAAATAGTAATTGGCCACCAACTTCGCTTATTTGTTTGTTTGTTTGGGTATTACGTTCCAGTGACAGTTTTTCAGACATTTTGGAACGTTTAGTCAACAGAAAACAGATATAGTGCTGCCCCACTCGGATATCACGCTGTAGATATGTTGCAGTATACCACACACATCATCCTGACACCGGGCCAACCATACTTCAAAGTAGGCGAAACTAAAGTACGCCTATTTTCATTAAGATAGAGCAAATACTGTAAATTAATGTCATGATACTGTCAATAAAAGGAGATACTGTTTTCGTTTGCATTAAATTTCGTGGAATCTGTAGTAATGACAATTTCGTTGGTACATACATTCGTGGAATAATTCTATAAAACATGGGGTCTATCAATTCGTAAGGATTAATATTAGTCGATAAAGCTGTCCACAAAATCGACGAAAGTCTCCCACGAAAATTAATGATTCTACAGGCCAAATTCTTGTCCCTTTATTTATATATATGGCACAAGAATTTTGAATCACTCTAAAGTCGATAAATGACACGCAGGTTACTTGACGCAAGCTGTGGGTAGATTTATACGTCAAATACGTTCCCCGTTTTAAATTCGTTTAACATTTCAAATTCAGATGAGAATCGGCATAATCAATCCAATACACCATGAAAAAGTCAACTTTACCCAAGAAAATAAACTGTTCTGTATTTTTGTCGCAAAATATGTGATATCTCACCCAGGATCTAACTATGCGCAAATTATATTTTATTTCAACGATAGAAGTGCGTTGAGATATAGAATGAATGAATGATTATACAGCTAATTGGAAACAAACAAATGTCAATATATTGCTTTTGTAATTAAATATTTCTGAGTGAGGGTGTGTATGTGGATATAATGCATAAATGATGGTATTAAAAAGTGCAACTAATGTATGAAATATGAATTTTATAAACATGATGGTTCGGTAAACCATATATCAACACATATCTATATAAATACCTTCTTTTGTTCTCAAGCTAAATTAATCTTCGGTATTCGTTTGATGTGAAATCTTTTTCAGGGCCCATTGTAAAGGCAAGTATAACTAGATGTAAGTCAATCTGTGTCTTATTACTGTAAATGGGCGAGTAATCTTTTGGCTATATTTTATGCAAAATATGAGGACGGAATATAAAAACTATATCAGTTTTTCTTTCTCAAACATCAGAGAAAATAAAGAAATAACGGTCCTATTACAAATTTATCTTAAATGAAATCAACGTTGTCTTCATATTGTATACCGCCCAGGTGGTTAAATTCTGCTTCTACCGCATGCGCACAGATATACATGGGAACTTCCTCAGTCCATGACAACGGGGCATTAAAATTGGACATGCATGGACAAATTAATCGGAGTGCTTGTGATATGGCATAATACAGATTTCAGCACGCAATACACAACTTCAAGCATTGATGGTATCTGTATCCACGGGAAATAAGATGTCAAAAAAAATCTAATAGTTTTAATAATCTATGTAACATCTGCTATATCGGTGTGAGGTTTCATTATAAATACTTAATACGACCCATTCCTTTTATCTATTTTCCATCATGATAAACATGTTTGGCGTATATAAATCATTTCTATTAAAAACGAGACTGTTAATCTAAATATGTCATATTTTATTGCTAATATTCGTATATCTTTAAACTTCTCTTTTAATCGCTAATTTCCTCTACACGTGGTGTAAGATAAAGTCTTCTAGAATTCATACAGCTGTTGTTTTGATGCGATGAAAGATAATTAACTCTAAACAAACCAATTTAACATTTCACGTCTATTTACCGGCAATTTAGATCACTGCAGCAACACAGTTGTGCTATTTACACCAGATAGCTAGATACATAGAAAGATAATCTTTAATTCTCAAATTTCAGAAGAAAAAACATACTTAAACACTGTATTGGAGCGACACTGAATATTGGTAATAAGTGGGGCGAAGGAAAGTCTTAAGCAACTTCAGCAAAGGGAGTTTCTAAGGATATGACATGCTTATTCAACCATAACAAACTCCGCCGTCATCCGAACCTAGAATTATTCCGGACCTTCATTTCGCTCATAAAAATGACATCTAGCACAGACAAAAAATGTGTCCATCAACTCCAAATCTCTTCGAAATATTTCAATTACAGATAAAGAATTGCGTGTCTAATCAGTCTTTATCTACAAAAAATGTAAATATAACTTCTTCTACCTTTGGTTCCAATCAAAGAAATTTCTTTTTTATATGTATGGCGGTTTACATGTTGTGTCAACATATATTTGGCGGTAGAAGCGATTTTACTGTTGGCCAAGTTGCTTTAGACTTTCGCATCACATAGAACCAATATCCGGTGTCGCTCCCATAAGGTAATAAATTCAATACAGAAATTTCCTTAATTAATAGTAAACTAAAGACGCCACAAAAGGCACGTACATGAAAATGCACTGCAATGGGGCTGTTTAAAACGACCAGTCACGTTTATGATAACTTAGTTTCCTATATTAGTTTCTTAAATTCTGGTTTATTTAAGTGATATATTATTCATCAACATTTTCAGTTGATGTATGAGTCACCTTAGTCGCATTTGCTTTTGGGTTAATGATGTTTATTGATGCAATCATACTAAAATAGATATAAAAAAAAAAACAATATATCTACAATAGAGTCTGTAAACACTTCCTGGAAAGGAGACACGAAGTTCTCAAAAATGTAGATAAATATAGAAAAATATAGAAATAACCTTGTCTGAAAGGATTTGTTATTTGTTTCACACAGAGAAAAGACACGGCGAGACAGAAAAAATATGTTATTTTCGAGTGCAATGGTAAATGTTGGCAGAAATAAATATGCTGTTTACATCAGAGGATAGGCTTTGGAAAGGCACACACCTGTTCTGATTATTTTGATGTCAGGTCCAACTGGTATTAATTAGTACAAATTAGATTTTCTGGCAAGCAAGGACTTTCTTAATCAAAAATAATTAAACGGGAATATAGTAAAGATATAAACATATCGAAATGATATAAATACGACTCATTTAACTGTAAAATAATGTAATATAAACATCTCGGTGTGAATTATTAGTATATTATAACCACATTTAAATTTCATAAATCATCTAGAATGTGAATAACACATTAGTTTCCTTGTTAAAAGCTCTGAAAGCATTGAGACACAAATGTAATTCAATGAATTCATGTTCTAGTGACGTCCTGATAATTCGAACAGATTTGCAAAACCGGGAGACAAGGCTTGTCTAAACTTTTATACACACTGCATCTCATGTACATTACAATCATGATTAAATTCCTTGAATTTCTTGAGTGAAAATCGTAGATCTGTTTTGGTTAGATTTTATTCTTTTATTTTCTTCATTTTTTAAATTGATTATAAGATGTGAAACTATATTAAGGCCTGAATTTGCATCATAAATAATGTAAAAATGATATATGATAAATTGTCTGTTATTGAGATATTATGTATAACTATTTTACAAATAAAATTTGAGTTGATTCCAACGACATTTGTCCTCTAAAATAAGTATGTTCCCACTTAATTGCACAATATTCAAATAATTTGAGTTTTCGTTATTTAAATTTAACTTTTAATACTAATATACAAAATATTTGTAAAAAGGAAGGCCAGCAGTTAAACGTGCTTAAACGCATAGGAAGGAACTTGGTTAAACTCAATAGATTAACCATTTTCCACAATTTTATATTATCCAACTTCAATTTCTGTCCTTTTGACTGGCGTTTTTGTTCAAAAAGTAATACCACTAAAATAGAAATAAAACAGATTTGTATATGAAGATTATACTGATTCATACGAACAACTTAAATACCATTTTAGAAGAACAAGAACCATGGCTTTAGAAACTTTTGATAATTTTAACCGGTTAGTTCCACCTATTCATAATGATAGAAAATGCCTACTATTTTAGATATTCCAATATGTTACAGGTACCAAGGGTTAAGACTACACAGATTTAAATATGTCGCTCCAATTCTGTAGAACGCTTTGCCAGATGAATTTAAGCAAACTACAAATTTTAACCAATTCAAAAACCTGATTTCAATTTGGAATGGGGAAAAATGTAAATGTGTTCCATGCAAAACAAGTTCAGCAGAACTGAATAAGGCATTTATGCTAAGATTTATTTTCATTTGCCTGTTCAGTACCAGCTCTATATATGCCGTCTTGTTTATTTTTAGCTCATATGCTTGCAATATTTATGTACACCTGTAATTATCAAATCGAATCAGGTCACGTTTATTTAACTTTGTCATATGCATTTCGTTTTGTAGATTCTTTTTATGTTGTTATAAATGTATCCCTTGTTATCATAGTCGGTTCAAAATCTTATAATGAGCTTGTGTTGTGTTGTTGTACTCTTTAAAAATAGGTTTACTTACTTACTTACTTACTTACTTACTTACTTACTTACTTACTTACTTACTTCTGATCTGTTCCGTATCAGGACCACCTGACTATTGTCAGTGCCCGTTTCTCATATTTACTTAATTATTTATTTTGATACTCAGACCGTCTAATTATTTGAAACAGATGACCACGATTTGTTTTTTATGGTGGCATATTTCTGCCAGCCACTTATCCACTTAGCTATGTTGAAACTTTTCTGAAAAATTGTCACATATTCAGTTATCTACTTAGTTATCTTAACAGGACTAAACTGTCTGTTAGTGCCCACTACTGTCAATCACATATTCACTTATTTTAACTAGATACCATGCCTTTTTTCCAGATAATTATGTGAAAAAATGCTTGTTATCCACATAATTTAAATGACTAACTTGAAAAAAGGCGAGATCACCAGTTATCTTAAGTGAATATATGGCTAGCAGTAGTGGGCACTAACAGGCAGTTTTGTTCTGTTAAGATACCTAAGAGGATAACACGAAAGTTTTCTACTTGCCAGATACTAACTGACTATGTGACATTTTTTCAGAAAAGTTTCGACATAGCTAAGTGGATAAGTGGCTGGCAGAAATATGCCACCATAGTTTTTATTTGTGGGAAGAATATCTGTATATAGGGTGCCTGGATAGCGTAATGGTAACGCGCTTCGCTTCTCACCAATGCGTCCCAGGTTCGAACCTTGGCTACGTACGTGAGAGGATGTAGCGGTTGCCCATCTAGACAGGTATTCTCCGGTTTCCTTCCATAATAATGACCGCCACCAGAGCCATCGAGAGGGATTAATTTAAGTTGTGAGAACTTGTTTCGTAATCGATGTAAAATAAATAATTTTAAACTTTAACATCTTCAATTAAAGTAGGTGGACACGTTATACAGTGTACCTTTTCAAGAGAAATGTTTCATTCAAAATAAAAAAAAAAGTTTTGTTGCTTTAAATACATATGGCAAACATTAAAAACTCAACTTAAAACAATCAATTGATACTCGTACATATCAAAATGTGTTTCTGTCCTCCAATGAATATTTGTTTATCATGGGACCACCGCTATCAGACAGCAAGAAAAAGAAAAAGTCGGAGAAATACATGATTAACTAAGCACCAGCTGACTGTTATTACAACGGAAATCGACAGTGAAAGATTAATTTATTCTATTTTTTTATTTTAATTATTTATTAACTTTTTTTTGCCGTGGATTAAGATAAGAGTGCAGTTATTTTAATCACCCTCACTTTTTGCGAATCAGTTACCCATCTCTTCCTGATGTGCTTACGGTAGAACAATATTTGTTCCATTGATCAAACTATTCACAGTATCGTAAAACTCGGTTGTTCAAGCCACTTTTCCCATTACTGATTCAGAACTTTCTGTTTGAATTAGAATAGCTTACATTTAAAGGCTAGCATCCAGGAAGATGTACGTTTTTGCATCTCTCTCTATCTCTCTCTCTCTCTCTCACACACACACACACACACACACACACTTAGTTTTATTGTACTATTATAAACATTTAACATATGACATTGTGCTCAAACAGCTGTTTCCTGCTTCGTATACCGACACATATATTCTTATATTTAAAACTTTTAGGCCGAATCACATCACTCCGCGTCACGCGCGTGTATTCTATATGTATTGTTAGGGTGTTGAACTCGAACAGCTGGATTAATTGTGATTGAATCATTATGCATATGATGTGTTGAAAATGTATGAGAAATACACACGTTTAATCTTTATTTTCAGTTATTATTTGAAACTATTTTCTTGGTGTTAGGTTACAAAAGTAATTCGTTCACAGTCCGTCCATTCATGTTTTTGTTTGTTGTTATAATCGCGATTACTGTCCCTATAGGTCATATGATGAAAAGAATCTGACATGAATCTGGCACGAATTGTTATTTCATATCAAATTTTACTTAACGCGTTCATGAAAGTGTTATTAAGCGAGCCCCTTATTTATGTTATTTCATACCAGAATTTACCAAACTCGTCTATGGAAATGTTATCAAGCTCGCCAGAGGCTCGCTTAATAACATTTTAATGAACTCGTTTAGTAAAATTTGATATGATATAACAATTCATGTCAGATCTTATATATACCAGCTATTCTCAAATTGTTATGGTCATACGTAGATATACTCTAACCAACGTGTATTGCGTATTTCACAAATGTATATTGAAGCAATATCACTGATTACCGGTAAACCTAACACGCCATCATAAGCACTGAGGACTATAAAATATAAAATAAATGAAGGCACATCTGTACCAACAATTAATTATGTTATTTTGGGGTGTACTGTAAAGTATAATTATTGGAGAGTTTTGTTTTATGAGATAAAAATAGTAACAGTGTCCTTCCCTATTAGAATAATTAGTTTATTTTCTGTCTTGGTGATATGTAAACATTGTTGGTTGTTATATTTCAATCAGTAATGTATATTTTTCCTGCAATATTCGAAACTGAATTAATTAATTAATAAAATATAAATAATTTCATATTCTATGATTCATAGACCTTTCCAAATATACGGTTAATTAACGCAAATGTATATACACTGAAGATCATAAAGGCTCTTCGAATCGAAGTCTGTATAGAGATTGAAAAGACTGTAGTTCTTAAAAGGGCGAAGAATCACGAAGTTCCGAGAATAGAGCTCTTATTATTTGCTGTCGAACTTGTGATTGTATTAAATTAGTTGTCATCACCATGTCTAGAACAGACGCCATCTGTCGAAACGCCACTTGTAACCTTTAAATCAATTTCCATCAATGGATATTCAGAAATATCAAAAACTGAAAGACATTTTGTTTGAATGGAACCGTGTAAAATAGTTTATTAAGAAAGCGGAGAGGACATACGTAATTTCAGCATATTTGAATTCAGATATAAAGATAAATGGGGTCGAGCAAAAAGTTCTCGCAACTTCGTTTCCGTCTTGAAATTTCAAATAAATGAAATCTGAATTTATTTGTTTGTAATCACATAACTTATACGTTTCGTGCATGTAATGATTATCATAATAAATGAAAACTCATACTGATATAAAGTATACAAAGTCTCAAATACGAAAGGTCTTTTCCATTTGCTTTTTTTATTTATTTTTTTTTATAAATATTCATATTTGTTGAGCATGCACCTCACTTTTCGTGAGAGAGAGAGAGAGAGAGAGAGAGAGATTTAACAAAGTATCAAAATAGTTTAACCTAATAGTTCTATCTGAGTTGTAAATATAGAAAACTTTGCACGTTTTTTTTTCCTTTCATCTTAGTATTATCAACTTACAGGCATTTATTTTATTTCAGTTTAATTATTACCAAACCTACACATTCTAGAGTCAATTACGTAGGTATTTTGGTAATGCTACAAAAATACGTATTTTCATTTCTTATCATATTGTTGCATTTGTTTTTACTGAAGAACGTAAAGTATTCATCTTCATTTTCTTATGTTGAATGGGGAATTAGGCGAGCATATTTAGATATTTAGACTTCACAAACAAACACATGTACATAAATAGTAATTCACATATTTTTACCTGTCATGTATAGTGTAAGCAATTATGAAATAACAAGACAAATTTGTTTAATTTTTTGTTCTCGTTAATTCTGGATGTTAACAGTTTTATTTTGAACGAAATATACTATTATACATAATATAATAAACATTTGCCTTTTGTGGTGGCATATTTTCGCCACCACTCAACCATTTTGTTTTCATAAAAAATTGATAAAACTTTCACGAAAAGATCTGAGTTTTTCATGAAAATTATCTTGTATCATGAAAAATAATATATTATTCACGAAACAAATAATAATATAGACAGATAACTTTGCACGTTACTGCCATTTCTTGCCACCACATAACTATTAGGTTTTATGAAATCTATATAAAACTTACTCGAAATATTGAGTTTCTCATGTTATTTATCTAGTATCGTGAAAAAATATATCACGATAACAAATAGGGGTAAGGTTTTCACGAAACTGCCTGTAAATTTTCACGAAAACAGAAAGTTTTCTTGGTAGTAACAGATTTCATGAAACTAGAATAACAGGTATGTGGTGGCGATTTAAAGCACTAACACGCCAAGTATCATGTATCATTAAGTATCATGAAAACTGCATATATTTTCACGTTATCAGATAATTTTTTATGAAAACTAAGCGGTTAAGTGGTTAATCATAGCCTTTCAAGAACGTTATGGTATCATTTATACCGTATTTTCCATGTCTGTTTAGGGTTGGAAAGTACTTCCTCCTAAGGGAGACCACTTAATCGTAAGCCCTTTCCTGTATGACAACAAGGTCCATTTGATTCACGTGCTTGTCATCATTCCTCAATTTTCTCCCATTTTCTCGATATTTGATAAACACATCTACTAGCATCCAATAACAGAAAATTTTCAGATTTCCAAGTAAATAAAATTAGCCCCAAAACCGAGCTTCGTGAAGCGACTTCATTGTTATGTCGAGGTATCTGATAATTTCTACCAAAATCATTACGTTCCCCTATATAATGCGAAACGAGAAACGCGACCATTAAATTTACCTGCAGGCGAACAATTTTAAAACCGAAAAAGATATAAATTTCAGACATAAACATGAGTTTTTCTCTTGGCAAGGTGGCAAATACAATAAAACCCTAAGTTACATATACAGCAGCCGGAAGAAATTCATCATTGCATTAGAAAGTATTTTATCTTAATAATAAATAGCCAATTGTTAAGATAATGTATTTATAATGATATACAGACAAACTTATGGCACGTCTTTTTATGTCAGTGAGGGATCTAAGTCATCGGTTTATATAAGTATTTTTGAAAAAAATCACTTCTTTCAATTAACAATAAAGCTTGAGCACGTGCTTTTTATAAGTACTTGTAAAATAAACATATACTTAACCAGAAATTGCTTCTCGTTATAAACAGATATTGTTAAAAGTCTTCATTTTATTTTATAGGCACGAACACATTTTGATATACACCTGTACTCACTTTCCAAAGATTTTCCTTTTATATACAGTGAAAATATGATAGCACGTGTTAAAATATCTGAAATAAGAAAAATCATGCCACGTTCTTTTAAAATTAATGCAACATTTCCCATTTCAACGCAATACTACCTAAACGACGAAATATATTTTTTGTTCATATACAGTGATTACCACTAAACAGTTTTAAAATATTTTCATTATTCATCAGAGTTTATATATATTACATTAAGATGATATATCCATCATATACACTGTAGTTAAATACCTACGCTAAGGTCTTACAATCCGCACTCTTTGTCATTTATACATGTAGATCGTTGATAACTTCTAGAAATTGTTTTCATCATAAACCTTGGATTGGTACTATCGCAAATATTATTTACATTTTTAGGTAATTTCATTATTTTACCCAAAACGATGTCAAGTACATCAGTGATCATAACAAAGTACTTAGTCTGTCGAAATTTTAGGCGTCAGTGGTAACAAATTCGCCTGCAGGTTTATATGTCTAAAAACTTTGAACAAAAAGAAGGGTGGTGGTCTAATTGAATAAAAAAATATTTTATTTATTTTTTAGAAGATCTATGTTCTCCTATGAAAAACGGCGAAACTAGACAGTGCATTATTTGATTACACTACTCAAATAAAGCCAATACGTTACCGCCGGGAGAAGTTGTTTCAGCTATCCAGACAACGTTAAGAATTTTCCTACATCCCTCAAGACAAAGATAAAGTATATACGGCTACTATTTAGTGAGAGTATTTAATTATTTTTATTTGTTTCTGATATCTTTTTTATTTGTTCATATATATATATATATATATATATATATATATATATATATATATGAAAATAAGCAACGGCGATTAATCTTAAATATGATGTAGTTATTATCATCAACATTTCTTTATTTCTTAATTAATTTAAAAATTATATGATTAATTTCAATTGATTAATGTTCTATATAAATATATTGAGAATATGTAGTGTCCTTACTGCGTATCTAATTTCGATATAACTATTTTATTTACTACTTTAATCTCAGAAATATGTAATCATTACAAACCTTTTTTTCTGATTTATCATTTTATTGCACACCCGGTGTTGAGCATTTCCACGATGCACCAATGTTGACAGTCTATAATAATTTTCTATCACCGATATGATATCTTCAAAAGTCTTGTTTACTTATCAAAAAGGCAAACCAGTCACCGTTCATTTTTTCATGATTAATGAGTGCAACCAAAATCATAAACACACGTTACTTGTAAAACAACGGTTATTCAGGTCGATAGCTGCCAGTTTCGCGAGATATTTTAAAATGCATATAATCAGACTCTGAGGTATCACTGCATAACAAAATACTGAGCTATGTTTTCCGTATTTCAAGACAAAAGTAAATGAATGTGTGCGTGAGTTAACATCCTTTTAGATACAAGTAAAATGTCTGACCAAACAAAGAGATCTACAAAGAGCAACTAATTTAGACATCAATCATTTCAGAATATTATTTACGTACATTTAATTCCTTTTAACAATCTCTCATCATAACAAACGTGTTATACATACATAAAAAAAATCATTCCCATTAAAATATAATTTTGTCATATTCTATTGCTAATATTTGTATATACTTACAATTCTCTTTTAGTCGCTAATTTCGTTTTGTACGCATGACGTAAAGAAGTCATACAGCTGCTGTTTTGATGAGATGAAAGATTGATTTAAACCTCTAGTTGACACTCTTAATAAACCAATTTATCATTTAACGTGTAAATACCGGTAATTTAGATCACTGCAGCTGCTCATTTCTGATATTTATCCAAAAGATATATATCCGTTTATTCTCAATTATCAGGAGATATGGTACAATAAGTGTGACAGAAAATATGACTTTGAAAACAGAAGTCACACAAAATATTAACACATACCTACGTACATGCATGATATATAAATAGTAACACTGCACTTAATGAGGTTGCTAAATCATGATCGGTCACCACTATGGTAACTTTTGTGTTACTTTCTTTATAGTTTTATCATTATTTTCGATTTACCTGTTTACCATATAACAAATTCATTTTGATGTGTCAATCAGAGTAGGCTCTAGGCGAATAAACTTGATGAAGTTAATGATTTTTATCGATGCAATTAATCAAGACTAGATAAAAGCAATATATCAAGAATAAGGTCTGTAGACATTTCCGAGAAAAAAAGCCATGAATTTCTTAAAATGTAGTAAAATATAGAAACATATTGAAATAACACTGTCTGAAAGGATGTTATTTATTTTACAAATAAATTTGAAATGATACACTTGAGGAGAAGAGACAAGACCTGCATATATTCTGTATACGCAAGTTTTAACTACGTTGTTATCGGTGGTATCCGCTACTATCGTCATATAATCAAATATGTGGATAATATAGTTGTCAAGAGTAAAACATAAACGATTATAGGCAGAGTATGTTTTAAAACAAAATATTTACTTTCATAACTGTTTATAATCCCCCTACCCCACCAAAACTAATGATTGCATTTTCTGTCAATGTTTTGTTTGCTTCGTCTGCTTCCCGCTTTCTGTCAAAACGGTATGTGATTGTCATATGGTATCGTATTGCAAATCTGAAAAAATCAGGGTAATTTCTTGCATGTTCTATGTATTTGACTGACTCTAAAAGGTATCATCAGTATTAGCTGGAAAAAATCCTACGTGAAAATATTGTTTATATACTAATGTACTCTGTAATATCACTTCATCGGAACGATTTTCATTCTTTCAAAATTAAGTGCTATTCACACAAATGAATATGTCATGTTTGGAGAAGAGGAATTATTTTGAAAGGGTAATTCAAAGGTGATAATCAAACATTATGAATAATCTGGATGATTAAGTGATTTTATATTATATAGATAACTGAGGTAATAAAAGTACTGAAAATAATATATATATACAGTACTGATTGCTAGAACCCGCGATTTATAGCATGGTGTGTAGTGCGCGAGAACATATGACTTATTACACAAGTTACCTAAGGTTGGGGTATCCCCTTAAAATGTCTGCTGTTTCGTTAAAATTAGGCCTATAATTGTGATATTTCGTTGAAAGAGAGCAACTACGTCACGTTGCAGTCAGTGTAACTTAAAGTTAGCTTGAATTTGAATAATAACTACCGCGGCGAGCTAAATACATTTGTGCGTGAAAAGCCATGGTTCCGGGATGTGTTCTGTTTTATTGTTGTTTTTGTTGTTTGTTATTTTCTATTTAGATACATTCCTTTTACAGCTTTTGTTCCTGAGAACATCCATTTTACGCCTCAAAAAAGAACAACGTAGATTTATTTGATTGGAATTTTTCGTGGTTGAAATGGGTACATGTATCGTAATAACTGAAATACATTCTGAATATAAAGTATACAAAGGTTCGAATAGGATAGTTGCTTTCAGTAGAACTCAAATTTATTTAGAATAAACCCTACTTTTTAATATTTTTCGTTTGTGAATGACATAAATCAGGAAAAGTGTCGTAAATAATTAACAAACAAATCAGCAAAACTCTTTACAGATTTATATCAGTAGCTATGATAGGAAACTCTGCAAGTTTTTTCCTTATATCTAAGTATCATCAATTTGCAAACATATTTTATTATTTCAATTTAATTATTACAAAATTTCTACATTGGTGGTCAATTACTTGTACGTTGGTATATCAGAAAAGCTAAAACACAATGTTAACAAGTTTGAAAACAAATGGTAACGTATGTTACAATTGTTTCGGATAGGTATTTAGTTGTTGTATTTTGTCATATTCTATTTTGTGAGTTTAAAAGCCTATATAATTTAACTGCCACTCACTCTAATGAACTTTCACGTTGATATAATCTAAACAATGATTTGTATTGGTATACTATATTATTAAGATTTAATGGAACACGGCTGGCGTCGTTTACATCATTTCTCGATCATTTACTTTTATTTAAATAAAGACCACACACATACACACACGTGCGTGTAATATATATGGCTTAATTCTACAGATATATTTAAAGACAAACTGGATGTATATTGTTATTTATATGACTACTTACATCTTTACAGAAAGAAATGAATTCGTAGTGGCTTTTATAAAGCTGATATCCATTTATAACCGGTTCCGTTTTCCAGTCATAAGTATGCATTGCACAGGCCTACTAATAGAAAAGGAAGCTTTGGTAAATGCTTCAGCCTCAACTGGAAATATATTGCATCAAACTTCTTTCAAGAATCCATACAAATGGCCCAATCCGTATTTGATATACATAGCCAGTTTATATTTGCGTGAACAAATATTTGCCTTTTGCCCATTTTAACGCACGTTAGTGTGGTGGACAAAAGATGTCAATTTAAGTTAATGATTTATACCGGTCGCGAAAAACTCTTACTTCAAACATGCGAAATCAGTTCAAGAGTTTTGTTCAAAACTGATGCAACTGATTCCAGCCCCCGTTTTGTAGTTTAACACCTTTATTCACACTGAAAATATTCCAGGAAATAATAACATTAGTCTAGAAATAAGGATGCTTCGGCTCCCAAAATGACGCAAGAGAAAACACCAATACATACGAAGCGGACCAAGCAGCTGAATTTAAAATCTCTTCGTTTTTCATCTAAGTTTCATTAAAATAAGTTGTGCCCTAGATTTGTAGAACAGCGTGCTTGTCAAGGAAAGGAAGAAATGCTGATGTCATTTACTTCGCCTTCGTATTTTCCTAGAATTGTTCTTTCACGACACAGCCGCATTTACAGTTACGAAAATGACAACACTTGAGGTTTTCTATATCATTCCTTGTAGCCCTCTGCCTAGTTCTCAGATCATACTTAGTTCTTGATTACGTACTTAAAAAATTATAATAAATGGCTCTTAATTCTTATCCTGAATATATATAAAATTAAAAGGGGTTAAAAAAACCGAATATATCATTAATATTTCACAGAGGTATTTTGACGAGAAATATTACATAATGTATATTTGCTATTGTCAACACATCACTGTGTGGAATTGTTTTGTAAGATTTTGTTAAGACATGTATATCATATTATTTACATTTTATTAAGATAATTCATTTATCATTAAATTGTGATCATGGTCCATCAAGTGATCATGAAAATTTTTAGTAAATGCAAGCTTTTATAGACTTTGACCAAACAAGTCAGTGGATGATTGCATATGCACTGAAGTCTTTTTGAGGGACCATAAATGTAATTTAATAATGGATGGATTACTTTGGATAAGAATCTCGTTATAAGATAGCATATCATATATCCTTTCAGGAATATTTTCCTGCAATGACTATAAAACGTGGCATATAATTCCAAATTGAAAGCTTCAAATCTGATATATAATAACATCTTAACAGGTTCTATTTCTCTTCGGTTCGAAAACGTTTGACAGGTATATTTCATAATTGTTTCAATTTCAGTTGAAATATTTGGAATATCAAGTAGTCGATATCGTACAAGTAGCTCCTTTCTTAGATAGATTAACAGTAATAGAAATGGTTTGTTAAGCGTCAATATAATATGATTGTGTGTGGTATCATATACATTTTACGGAGTGATAGCGAAGTGAGGATCTACCATATCTGTCTCATGGATACAAAGTTCAAAATTTCTAAAAAAAATATATATATATATCATTGGGACGTTTAACATAAACACTGGTATCAATCTGCACGTCAAAATATTGCGGTCATTAACATATGACAAAAAATAACGTAATAACTAAATCGAACAATACATACAGTCCAAATGATATAAGAAATATGATAGCAATAATTTCACAGTATGACAAGTTGGACTGTAATTTCAACATTGAACATATACGGAATTTTGTTAAAATGATTAAAAATAATATATTTACGCATTGGATTTGGTTGACGACTTTCATATTCCAGAAATACCAAAGCAAGTATACTCAACCACATTTCATATACTTCTAAATACCCATATCTCGATTATGAGGATTTCAGCATCTTGTTACATTGCCTATTTCCGAATGTTTCATATGATTGAGATAATAGCTGATGATGTCCGAACATGCATGCTCGTGTTAGATGAAGAGTAGAACAGTGCATGCAATCTAAAATTGTGTATCCTGGATGAAATATATACAGATAGATGACCAATAAAAAGAAACAAGTCTTCTATTGCTGCAGCTGAAACAGCGATGTAGATGTTTAAGCATAAATCCCTTCATCCTTATAATTCGTGATGATATATCTTATTCTGAGTCTTCATCTTATGTTATAGACACGATCATTTCGATTGCATATAGATTTGATATAGAACCAAGCATTGCTATCTGCCATCCTATTTTAAAACGGAATGGTGTGGTAAGATAAAAAATATATATTTCTTTATATTTTCAAATACGTTATATCAAATAAAAACTCCATTGATTTACATCAATTATATAAAAGTCTGTCTTTCACTATTTGAAAATAAACAAAAAACGCCTTGTGATTCGATAAAAGCACAATAATTTCCCCAAATGACCAAACGTATGTAAAGAATTCGCGTCTTAATGTCAGCACATCCTAGCCGGACAAAAGAAATAAAATGATAGAGTTAGATAATTCACTTAAGTAAGTGATGATGATAAAACTCAGTCTAGTTCATCTATGGTCTTGTAACTCTATTCACATTCTTCAATCTGGAAGTTGAACCATAGTGAACCTTTAGATAACCTCTTTACTTTTTTCTCTCCTCTTAGGCTCTACGTTAGAGAGAATGGCCAGAGCAACCAGACCATTGATGAAATCACGACCATAGATGCAAATTCATACATACTGTCCTGAACTGATGGTTTTAATAAGATAAATTGGATGAGTCAAATAAGGAATTCGTGATGTTTCTTTTTTTCCATTTATTATCATATTGCTATAATTAGGGTATGTTTCCTTAATATACATTGTAATTCAAAATTAAATTAAGTACCAATGTCAGTGTCTTGCAATTGAACATTTGGCATGTACTCTCATTTTTTCTAGGATTGATAATTTTGTGAATACAGCTTAACCCCGGTATACCCTTTAAAATGATTCGTTGATGGCAGAGCATAAAAAAAGTCAAAATGTGTATGTTTGTCGAAATTGTTGGCTTCAAATTTCGCCCGCAGGTGTATATGTCTTAAAACTATGAATAACAAAAGTGTTGCTCTTTAAATATCACGGACAAACGTGTTTTGTTATGGAATGTCTAACAACAAGATAGTACATTATTTATTTACTCAAAAATTAATTACTTTAAGTACTCAAATACTACTCAAATAAAAACGAAACCTGGAGCATTTGTTTGAATCTGTCTATACCCTTCTGAACTGGGACATGTATATACAGTTATTAGGATGTGTAATTTGGTTATTTCATCTGGTTATGATTTGTTATGTTAATTATTTCGGATCTTGCTTTTGAAGCTAAGATGAAAACATTAAAGCAGGAAACCGCTATAAATTTCATTTTTAAGTATAATTAAATTATGATAATCATTATTGACATAATAAGTGTCATCGACCATACTGGTAATTTACATGAATAATACCATTAACGTTTCTTTATCTCATTAGCTTCGTCTTAATCGTCGAGCAATCATGATTTTTTTTTCTGATTTATTATTCCATAGCTTATCTGGCAGGGAGCATTGTCGCGAATGACAGCCTTTGTTAATTGGTATGTCGGTAAATCTTTCGCATCATTTCTGAAAGTAGTTAAATTTAAATGGTCAGAACATATCTTTATAATAAAGTATATATATTAACTACACAAGATGTATTACAGAAAAAAAAAACACAAAAGAAAAAATAATATTAAAAAATAATATACAGTCAAATCGAGATTTAAGATTTCATAGTTTGCCCAAAGTAGTTACTTAATGGAAATTAAGTTGCTATCTCTCTCGTTTCTCTTTCTCTCTCTCTCTCTCTCTCTCAAAGAGAAAAAGAAAATCAGAACACACACACACACTTATATCAATATAAACATGTATTTATTTTGATTTGTGTTTTTACAATGTAACAGCTATAAATATAAAGCTATTCTATAATTTTTAGAAGTAACCAATATTTTTTTTTTTATTTCAGGTTTAGTGAATTCTGTGTGCTATATTTTCTTCCAGTGTACCGCATGCATATCAGTTATTTTATAAACAACTTTTCAGCTTTATTTCTTCCAAACAATTGCTTGTTAAAACATTTGATTTTTATATTGTTTTCAAAAATAGTGAAGGAAACAACAACAAAAAAGTGATATCAACTTCAGTAGCTTTTACATTCCTCAAAATCGACATACAGTTTTAATTTCCATTTAGTTTTTCTTTCAGTATAGTTTTGTTATGAAAAGTTTAATGTTATCTCTCCCAATTTCGTGATATAATATATATTCCATTACTATGGTAGCATAAAGATGACATTTAAAATATTTCTTATATCGCGTATAAGCAATAACTAACGCATCGCGTTCGCACTAAAACTTACGCGATATATAAAAAATATCTTCAATGTTCCCTTTATACCATCGTATATTAAGATGATATCTAAACAAGGCAAGTGACTTAATCCATTGAAATCTACAATTTACAAAGATGTCTAATGGACTTATAAAGATAGACATCGCAAATCATAATATATCTTATGTCCATAAGGCCTAATAAATTTCTCTGAACTATCCTACATGTTTATAAATATAGGTAAACATCAAATTCTACATATTCTATTACTAATACCGCTAACATCTATAGAATTTTATCAATAATTTCTTCTACACTTGCTACAACACGTAAAATTAGTAGATCTAATATTCCTAGAACTTTTATTTTGATATGATGAAAGGTTGATTTAATCTCTTTATAAGCACAATTAGCGTCTCACATTTATACATATAATTTAGATCACGAAACCAGAGTACCTGTTCAATTACGCCGCACGTAAGACACTAGATAGTTGGATTTATAGTTCTTTAATTTATTTTAAGATATAAACATGCTATATTGACATTAAAACACTAGTAAAAACCTACTTGATATATAAATAGAGATATAGCATCACAGTATACAATGAGACAGATTAAATATGATCAACTAAATTCGTGATAAACAACTTTCTTGAATATTTCATTACAATTTGCAGTATATCAATTTCATTCCATTTGTCTTATTATTTACTTTAGCTTTCAATAAATGTTGATTTTCAAATATTGTTTAACAACTTAATGGAATGAATATGTCCGAAGAACCATGGAATTCCGAGTATAGTGCGATTATTATTTGCTGTCGAACTTGTGATTGTATTACATTAGTTGTCATATTGTTTTACATTAGTTGTTATCACTATTATTTCTAATTCATGTCTCAAGTAGGCGCCGAATGTCGGGACAGTGATAAAATCGACACTTGGTAGTCTATAAATAAAACATTTGTTTTTAATTTTCATCTATGAATATTCCGAAATTCAAAATTTTTGATCGATAGATCCCCTTGTAAAAGTGACACGGACGACATCGTAGCTGAAATGGAAAAAGGACATGGTTTCAGTATTTCTTGATTTTTTTTTTTAGATTTTTTTTTTTGATGCATTATCTTGATATCTTGTTAAAGTTTTTTTTTCTTCTTTTTCTAATACTTAAAGTCTATAAACTTTAATATAATTAAGTAGGATAGGAAGGACGATTGTAACTGGTTTCAATTTAATATTATTAAATCAACTTCTGGTATTGGTAGTCAATATCTTAAAGATACTTTATGATTTCATCTTCACTTTCAATTTGATTTCCTCCAACATGATTTGTGTCGATTATGATATGTTACTACGATTTACTTAAATTTAGAAATTATAGACTACATATCTTTTTAAAAAAATTTTTTTCAAATTTGCACAAATACGTGTAAAAATATGACCTAATTCAACAGATATTTTTGAAAGGCAAAGTAGAATTATACTGTTCTTTAAATTACTACTAACATATTTTCCAGAAAGAAAAAGAAATGAATGCTTTATATCGATCCCACTTTCTATTCATAAACATGCAGTGCACGGGCCCACTGTTAAGAACGGAAGCTTAAGTAGTCAGCTCAGTTTCAACTGCAATTATATTGTATCAACATTCTTTTCAGAACCCTTACAAATACATTTATTCGTTTTAAAATACATGGTGCAAAACTAGAGGAACTTCTCTTCTATTTATACTTGCTTACAAAATAAATTCATCCAACCTCCAATTGTTAATACTACTGTGCACCCTGAATATAATTCTGAAAATTACAATTTATGAATAAAGTAAAGCCAATCTCCGGATCCAAAGAGATATTCAATGATGACATTTATGTGAGACAGAAGGTTAAACAACGCTTTCAGCCAATCAGCCAATCCATAACAAAAAAGAAAAGTTAAAACAAAAGTGACCAGATTGTATTAAGAATTATAACAGAAAGAAACTGTTGTTTCGCTCCTTTCAGTTAACAATATAAAGCGTACACGTTCGATATATAGACACTTGTAAAATCAACAACTATTTATACCATAATTTGTTTTCCGAAAAAACCAGATATGATGAGCAAACTTTATACTAATTTATATTATTTTGTGCCTAACAGTAATGTATTCACATATACTCATTTTTCGAAAAGAAAATACATTCGCCTTATATACATAAAAAATATGAAAGTACTTGATTGAACATCTGAAAATGCATGCCTCGTGCTGTCAAATTGATAAAATAATCCCCCTGTTAACGCAATATTATCCACAAAGACGAAATATATCCCCTATTCATACACAGGGGTTACCACTTAAATACCTTTAAGATATCATAAATTTATTTTCATTAGTCATTAGAATGATTAATATATATCATAATATACATTATATAAAGATGATATTTCAATCATATACACTGTAGTTCGAAGTTAAATACCAACGCTAAGGTTTTGCAATCCGCACTTATAATTCTTTATCATTTATAGATTATATCTAGAAATAGTTTTCTTCGTAAACCTTGGATAAGTACGATTGCAAATATTATTTTTAAAGTTAATTTCGTTATTTTAATCAAAACGATGTCAAGTGCATTGGTGATCATAACAAAGTATGTATGTTTGTCGAGATTATATGCGTCATTAGTAATACATTTCGCCTGCAGGTCTATATGACTTAAAACTATAAATAACACAGGTGTTGAACTTTAAAAAAATGGTTTACTATTGATTTTTTTATTAAAAATAACGGCGAAATTAGACAGTGCATTATTGGATTACATTACTCAAATAAAACCAATGTGTCGCCTACTGGAGCATTTGTTTCAGCTATCCAGAAAGCATTAGGAATTTCCTTACATCCCTCCAGACAAAGATACAGTATATACGGCTACTATTTTGTGAGAGCATTTATTTATTTTTTTTATTTGCTTATAATATTTATATATTTATTTGTTCAGTATTTTCATTTATATCTGTAAATAAATTGACAAATGCAACAGCGATTAATAATAAGATAACCGTACAGGACATTATTGCAAATTATATAATTTATCCACTGAATAAATTTTATTTGAATAATGTTCTTATATGTTGAGTATATGTAGTGGCCTTCTAAGTATCCAATTTCGATACACTATTTTATTTATTACAATAATCTCAGAAATATGTTATCACGACTTTTTATAGATTTATCATTTCATATCACACTCGTCATTGAGCATTAGGACGGTGAGCCGATGTTGACTGTCTATAATAATTTTCTATAACCAATGTGATATTTTGATAGTCTTGTTTATGTAATAAAGAGGCAAACTAATAACCTTCACCTATCTATTTGCTTCTGAAAAGAAAATATTTTTCTCATGAGTGCAAACCATAATTTTAAAAGACATGTTACCTTAAAAACAACGGAAATTTGGTCAATAGTTGCCATTTTCGTGAGATATTTTAAAATGCACATAATCAGGCTTCGGGGTATCACTGCATAACACAATACTGGGCTATTTGCAAAAGTAAATGAATGTGTGCGCGAGTTAACATCGTATTCAATACAGGTATTAACTATTGCGTATGGTTCAGACATGTACTTCTCTACAGCAAAAAAAAAAAGATCTACAAAGAGCAAATAATTTAGTAAGACATTAAACATTTCAGAACATTATTTATACACAAGACATTTATTCCTTTTAACAATATTTCGTCATAACAAACGTGTTAAACATAAAACATATAAATAATTCCTATTAAAATGTGAATTTGTCTTATCTTAATGCTAACATTCGTATATACTTAAATTCTCTTTTAATCGCAAATTTCTAGCACGTATGACGTAAAAATATTTCTATAAGTCAGACAGCAGTTGTTTTGATGAGATGAAAGATTGATTTAAACATCTAGTTGACTCTCTTAATAAACTTATCTATCATTAAACGTCTATAAACCATTCAACTGCATAGTTCTGCTACTTATACCAGAAGATAGATACTCGTTTATTCTCAATTATCAGGAGAATGTATGTAACAGAAAATATGACTTTGAAAATAAATAGTAAGCAGAAGTCACACAAAATATGAATACATACCTACTTATATACATGATATATTAAAAAAGTAACACTGCACTTAATGAGGTTGCTAAAACATGGTCGGTCATCTCTATGGTAGCTTCTGTGTTACTATCTTTATAGTTTTATTATTATTTTTATTTACCAGTTTGCAATTTATAATTTTCATTTTGATGTGTCAATCAGCGTAGGTTCTAGGCGAATAAACTTTGAAGTTAATGATGTTTATCGATGCAAATTGTCAAGACTATGTATAAGCAATTTATCAACAATAAGGTCTGTAGACATTTCCGAGAAAGAAGACATTGAGTTCTGAAAAAGTAGAAAAAAATAAGCCTGTCTGAAAAGATTTATTTTTTATTTCACAAATAAATTTGAAATGATAAACTGGAGGAGACGAGACAAGACTTGCATATACAGTACAATGTATGTACATCACCAGTACGCCTAAATTTCGTCAACTATGAAAGAATATCGTAAATCAGTGTTGCATGCATTTGGAGAAAGATCTGAAATTTGTAATTCCTATTTTATTTTAATTATAAATCTTAAATAAATTGGTAATTTAATTCCAATAATTGAGATTTGGCATCTTAAAATGTTAAATAGATTTCAGATAAAATAATTATTCCATATTCCTTATGAAATGTTATAGTCTAACATTCTCACAATAAGATACTCTTCTATATTCAAAATGGTTAACTCATATTCTAAGATAACTAAAGTTAAGTAATTAAACAATGTACACGATAACAATAAATAATTATGTTTAAGTCCAAATATATTTAATCGCAAATAT
Organism: Solen grandis; assembly: GCA_021229015.1. NCBI lineage: Eukaryota > Metazoa > Mollusca > Bivalvia > Adapedonta > Solenidae > Solen > Solen grandis. The sequence continues at coordinate 2,301,278 of CM037784.1, read as the reverse complement.
GTTTTCTCGCAGCAAACTCATTTCTGTTTACGCAAGTTTTGACTGTCATCAGCGTCGATATTTTCTTTATCACATTTGCAACTATCACTATATCATCAAATATGTGAAAAAAAACAGATATCAAGTACCCCAAAAAAAATATAAGCATAATATATTTACATCAAACTTTTTACGTTTCTAGCTATTTATATTTTACCTCCCCTGCCATCTGTCGATGTTATGGTGTGTTTGGTTCCCGCTATCTATTAAAACGGTAATGTGATTTTCATATGGTATATTGGCAAATCTACATGAAAAAAAAGTTTATAAACTAATTTACCCTACTAGTAGTATCACTTTGTCGAAACAATTTTCATCCATTTGGATTAACAAAATCACGTGTGTGTAGAGGCAAGTTTCTTTTTTCTTTATTTTGAAATGATACATGAAATGACCTTAAGCATTATGAATAAAGTTGATGGTTGTGTGATTTTACATTCAACATTTAACTGAGGTGATACAAGTACTGAAAACAATATCTAAGCTACGGAAACGTATTTTGACCCCCTCTATATTATGCGGCACATAAAATTATTTTTTACCTTTTTGTTTGTCAATTCAAATTTGTTATACGTGATTTTTCTAAGTTTATTTTTAGGAAAATAAATACAAATGCTTTCATCCAAGTCAATGCATATTTGGCGTTTAGTGTGCGAAAACATGATGTATATCTCAGGTTACTTACGGCTGGGGTATCACCTAAAATGTCTACGGCTTCGTTAGAAAAAGCCTACAGTGATGATATTTCGTTGAAAGAGGGCAATTACGTTACAGCTAATGTAAAGTTTGTTTAAATTTAAATAAAACATTAATAAATACTTATGTGCGTGAAAAGCTATGGCTCTGAGATATGTTTTATTGTTAATGTATATATTAAGCCCGTGTGTTTCCTACCAGATATACGAGTACATTCAAAATACTGGTATCTGTGTTTCATTTGTCAAACAGTTCACAGTTTCTGTTAGTTCCCGGTACTGCTAGCCATATATTCACATAAGATAACTGGACATCGTGTTTTGTTGTTTTTGTTGTTGTTGTTGTTTCAAGTTAGTTAAATTATATGGATAACAAGCAATTTTTCACATAATTGTCTGAAAAAAATGATTTCCGGTTAACCTAAGTGAATTTTTGGTTGGCAGAAATGGGCATTAACAGGCAGTTTTGTCCTGTTAAGAAACCGAAGTGAAAGGTAGATTCCAGATAATAACTGAATATGTGACAACCTTCAGAAATATTTCGACACAGCTAAGTGGATAAGTGGCTGGCATAAATATTCCACCATACTAAAGCAATCATATTGCCTATTTATAAATGTATTATTAGAAACAAGTACTGATAAAGCCGAACACACCTACATAAACACCGAAGACTGCAAAAACTGAAGACTGAATACTGAAAGACATTAATTTATATTTATAGGATTAACTAAAGATGTTAATTTTGTGGGTACGACAAAATAACGGCGTCATTATTAAAGTTAGATATTGGAAGAATGTGTGCACTTTTAAGATAGAAATATTTACATTACCCTTATTTATTCAGTTAATTGGGACACATTTTGTCTTAGCGGGTCGATATTTTGCTAATTGACCAATGGCAGTTGCCATGCTGAATTCAATACGTTGATTTCCAGCATAAGCGGAAGCTGAATTATTTCTTTAATAAAAGTTTCATATACATTATGAATCATATAACCCTCGAAATAGATTTACCAAATAGACTGAAAGAAGAAAATCGTGTAATTAACGCCAATGCAAAGGCTCATATTGAAATCTTCAAAGAGAAATCGATAACATCTCTAGAAATGATAACAGGAATGACAAAACAACATAAATGCATTTATTAATACACTATACACGCATAACAAAGATATGAATACAAACTGAGAAATATTGTCGAACTAGTAAATGTTTCTAGACTGTCGGCGTTTGCGCCACAGCTTTAGTAGCTAGGAATCAAAAACAGGCATCATCAGATTGTCGCAGCCATTAAAGCTGTATCACTCTTTGTTCACACGCGCAGTCATTCTATGTTGCCTTCTGCAGATAAATTTGGAGATAATATGACGTAGACATTTTAATAATTACAGCTCAGTGCTCTTTTGTGTTATATTCTATTTAGATAGATCCCTTTTACAGTTTTTGGTCCTGAGAACATCCATTTTACGCCTCAATGAAGAACGACGTAAATTTATTTGTTTGAATTTTTTCGTGGTTGAAATGGGTACATGTATCGTAATAACTAAAATACATTCTGAATATAAAGTATACAAAGGTTCAAATAGGACAATTGCTTTCGGAATTATTCATCCATAAGTACTCATATTTATTGAGAATAAATCGTTTTAATCTTTTTTACGTTTGTGAATAATAAAAAGCAGACAAACGGTCGTAAATCAATTAATAAATAAAAAAAAAAACACTTTACAGCTTTATATCAATTGGTATGATTGGAAACCGCAGGTTTTCCTTTTATCTAAGTATTATCAACTTGCAGATATATTTTACTTTTTCAATTTAATTATTACAAAACTTAAACACTCATGATCAATTGCGTTGTTATATCGGAAAAGCTAAACCACAATATTAACAAATTTGAAAACATATGGTAACAACATATATTAAAATTGTTTCGGATGGGTATTTGTTATTGCATTTTGTCATATTCTATTTTGTGACTTTAAAAAGCCTACATAATTTAACATCATTATTAGAAATTGGAAAGATGAAACGTTTGCAACTTAACTGCCACTCACTCTAATGAAGTTTTACGTTGATATTATTTAAACAATGCTTTGTATTGGCAAACAATATTATTAAGATTTACTTAACACGGCTGGTGTCGTTTACAACATTGTACTACACATTACTTTATTTAATAAAGACTACATCTTTCTGAAGTATTAAGTGTATATTGGTGATTTATTTCTAGTATTTTTATTATATTATTATTAATATTATTATTATTATTATTGCACAAATTGGTGTAATATATGGCTAAATTCTACAGATAAACTTAAAGACAAACTGGATGTATATTGTTAATCAAATAACTACTTACATCTTTCCAGAAAAAAAGTGGAAGCTTTGGTAAATGCTTGTTTAGCCAGTTCATTCTCAACTGGAAATATATTGCATCTACCTTCCTTCAAGAATCAGTACAAATAGCCTAATTTGATGTACAGTTATAGCCAGTTTATATTTGCATAAACAAATATTTGCGTTTTGGCAATCTTTACGCGTGTAAGCCTGATGGACAAAAGATGTTTGCAATTTAAAGGCTGATTACATTGTCACTACAATTCAAGTTCACGGTTTATTCCGGTCTCGAAAAACACTTACTTCAATCATGTGAATTCAGTTCGAGGGTTTGGTTCAAAACTAGTGCAGCTGATTCTCTTTTTATATATTGTTACAACTATTCCGCTCAAGCCCTAGTTTGTAGTTAAACACAAACGTCTTTACTCATACTGGAAATATTCCGGGAAATAAGAATCTAGAAATTCGCGATGTTTAGACTTTTAAAATGACATTAAAGAAAACACCAATACATACAAAGCGAACGAAATGTCTGAACTTGAAATCTATTCGTTTTTCATTTTAGTTTCATTAAAAGAAGTTTTAGTTTTAGTATTCTATTCTATATTTTCTGAGAATTATTCTTTCACGACACAGCCGCATTTACAAAAAAATAACTCCTTAGGTTGTCAATAGCATTTCTTGTAGCCCTCCAGTTTTCAGACCATACTAAGTTCTTTGCTACATGCTTAAACAATTAAAATAATTGGCTCTTAATTCTCATCCTGAATATATATTAAATACTAAGTTACATGCATAAAAAGGATGGAAAAAATACGATGTAAATTTATTTAGCTTTAAATTTGAATGGTCGAATGAAAGCCAAGTATACCAACAATATCTCAAAGAGGTATTTTTGGCGAGAAACATCAAATAGTAAATATTTGCAATTGTCATCAAATCACTGTATGGAAGTGTTTTGTAAGATTTTGTTTAGACATGTATATCAAATCATTTGCTTTTTATTTAGGTAATACATCCATCATTAAATTGTGATCATGGTCCATCATGTGAT
>CM037784.1:2247047-2297047 GCA_021229015.1 Solen grandis | reverse complement strand
AGTTTTCGCGGTAATTCGAAATGGTAGAATTTAATACTTCTTCAAGGGAAAATGGTATTATCATTTAAATCCAATTAATGGCAACCATTATTACTGTCACTTACCCTTACTTGAATGTTCACATATTAATATTTGCAGCATAACCTTCACGAGGGGAGAATTGACAGAATGACGAGATGTTTTCATTTGGTTCCACAAACCGGTAAGAAGAATGTGTAGTGCTGTAATGTTATGTTATGTGATTTGTATTGTGCTGTATGATGTTCTTGATGTTTTTAGGCTTAATTCTATTATTGTAAAGAGCCACTAGAATTGAGAATTAAATAATAGATTTTAAATATAAAATGTATGTCATTGTTAATAATTTATGATCTAATGTCCATTGTTTATTTAATAAAGTATTCCGTTATTTGCCATTCTATTCAGAATTTTGCAGAATGTGACTGACTATGATTGTCTTGAATACGGTTTTGAAGATTCCAATGCACTGATTGTTGGACATATGCCTATCATTGTGATCTAATATATATATGAAGTATTGAAGACCCCGGAGTTGGACTTTATCTTTAAACCCTCACATCGGCGATGCCCACACCCTAGTGTCTTTTAACTATACTTTTAAAAAACCGTACATGGTTATAAATGGCGCCCAACGTGTTTTGTGAGTTTTATAGACTGGATCAGTGATTTGAAAAGACCTGAGATTATTATCTTTGTTGGTTGGATACCATCAACATTTTCGCAGTTGCTGCAGCTTTCCATATTCCTTTGAGTATTTGGACATTTCGTCGTTGGACATTGGACATCTTTCATCGCTGGAGCTCGTTATTTGGACATTTCATCGTTGGACATCTTTAATCGCTGGAGCACGTTATTGGACCAGAGGAATTTCGTGACATTGAACATTTTGTTGTATATATGATTCCGGATTTGACCATTGACTCCTTCAGTTAGTGATTTTTTGGCCAGATCTTAGTGACACTTTTCTAGTGGCCGACTCAAGTCCAGGTATCTACTGTATTCCATTGCTGCTATCCTACTGGTTTGTGAGTATGCTTGTTGTTGTGTAGTATAAGGATTTTGCAGTTGAAAGTTTCATTTTTATATATTTATACCCTATTTTGTGTAATTTCATAGGTGAATAGCATTCTATATAGCATTTATTTATTTTTTGAATACTAATCAATCTTTCTAAGTAACTTAATATCTACCATTTCATAAAAAAATCATTGATTTTGTTTTGAGACCAAAGATTATTATATGTGTATATTCTCATTTTAAATTTTTTTTTAGTTTTTCCCGCCAATTTATCAGGTGACTGTTTTGCTGAATTTCATTGGTTGATATTTTGTTTGGCTACCCTCTCTAACCTGAGGTGAATATTTACTTGAATTTCATTGGTTGAAATTTTGACAAAACTTTTAGAACATAATACTTGACCTTTGACATTACCAGTAGTTAAAATTAGTATGCTAGTTGGTATAAATAGCAGTTGTTATTCATTTTTTATACAGGTTAACATTGGAAGTTAGTGTAATGTGACCAGCACTGTATAATAGATAGGTGTATTTGTATTTAGTGTTAATACAGGTAGATTGGATATCTGTGGGTTATACATGTATTGTGTCAGTCATTTGCTTGCACCCCAAATCTGGAGTACCTTGCATTCAATCTTTATTTAAAAAAGGCTGTTTGTTTTATAATTCTAGCATCTTGAATTATTAATTATAAAATAAAAAAAAAATCATATTTAAAAAAAGTTGTTTTATTTATTTGCACATTAAAATATTGGTGTATAAAAGAATTATTTCAGGTTTTCATCACATCCGAGTTGCAGATTGATTGATTGATTTTTTTCAGCTCCCTCTATATATTAACCCCCCCATACACACATACATTTGATTTGTTTCAGACTTTCAGTTTTCCCATATTTTTTTTTTCTTTCCCCACTTCTATTTCAGATCATAAATCTAGCAGTCCAGTCATATTGCAGTTGTTTTTCATATTTTGTCAGCTTATATATATATATTATGCTTTAAATTTTTACTTTCATATTTAGGTTAGCTTTATGAAACTGGCATTGTGACAGTGAAGTAGCTTTCTTTGGTTGGTGCCGTATTGAGTTACCTTTGAATTATTTCTATTATAAGTGCAAGAGTGAACTAACTGTCATCAAGATTAGTGCTATACTGCATTAAATAAATTACATTACTGAAATAGTTCATCTTTCTATTGAAAATAATAAAACTTTTGTTGATCACAGTTGTTGTTATTAGATTACGACAAATAAGACTTGATAATTAGGTCAACTTTATTTTGACTTTATTGACTTTATTTTTTTAATTATTTATTATTTTTCCTCTTTCTCTCATTTCTTTTGCTTTTGGTTTCATTTGTTCTTCATTGATATTCACATTGATGAACTGAATTATGATCATTTTGGTCATGTGGTTACTTTATTTGAGTGGTTCAAGACTTATTATTTTCTTGAGTTGAAATTTAAAAAAAAAACAACAACAAAAAAAACATTTTTTTCATTCTCTCTTTCCATCAGCCTCAGTTTGATTTTTTTATTAACTTAAGGATCATTGAAAGATTGATTTTGTTTGATTGGATTAGGCTATTCTTTCTCCTAGAATTATATTTATTGTCCTTGAATTATATCTATTTGTCCTCTTCTTAAATTTACTTTGAGAATTGTTAAATAACATGTCAAAGAAAGAAATTGCTTCAAACATTTATGGTATTACGCCAGACCCGGACGAAGATAAAATTGATATGGCGACTGGTGGAGTAACCCCTGAAGAAGCTAAATTGATTGAGATGCTTCGGGAACTAGGTTTGAAACCCAAAATGGACACTCCAGAAGACCTCATGAAAATCAAAGACTTCTTCGAGGATGTAAAGGTCGAACCCAAGATGGACAAAGTAACAACACCGGCAGTGAAACCTGCTAAGGATTCTATTCAGAAGAGTGGTTTGTATAGTTACCAAAAATATCCATATTTTATGGAGAAGAAGGCAAAGGGTGAAGTTACCTGGGAGGCTTTTAAGTTTGAAGTACAGTCGTTGGTGACAGATAACATATTCACAGAGGAACAACTACTATTGGGTATTAGGCGTGCGCTGAAGGGCACGCCAGTGATAAGGTAAGGCGACTTGGTCCAGGAGTTGCTATTAGTGATGTAATGGACAAGTTAGAGAGTGCCTATGGCAACATTGAATCCAGAGAGAGTATAATGAGGAAATTTTATACCTGTACACAGAGAAAGAATGAATCTGTTGAGGCATTTGCTTTTAGATTGGAATAATTATTTGGGCAGGCAGTTGACTTGACAGCCTTGAAACGGTCTGACACCGATATATTGAAAGAGAAATTGCATGGAGGCCTGCGAATAGAACTAAGACAGATGTCACGATATCAGTGTGATATCATCACTGATTATGATTCCTTTAAAAAAGAACTTAGGAAGTTAGAAGCGGAAGTAAAGGAAAACATGAGTCCTGAAAGGAAGCCAGGTAAAGCTATCGTTTCTGTAGAGTCCTCTGAGTTGAAAGAGATGAAGGATTTACTAATGAAGCTCAATGACAGAATAGATTCTCTAGAGAAAGAGAAACGAGATAGTAAGGGATACCTGACAGGTAATACTTACCACATGAGAGGAGGAGTTTCTCAGAGAGGAAACAGGACAACATACAGTATTGGTAGAGGCCGTGGCGATTTTAGGCCACAACGCCCAACCAGTATTAATACCTTTGTGCCGACTTGCTTTTCTTGCAGTCAAAGGGGGCACCTGAAAAGGAATTGCCCAAAGCTTTTGGCACATGTGACCTGCTTTAGGTGTAATGGGAAAGGGCATTTACAGAGAGATTGCCCAAAAGTGTAAGTGCTCCAGTAGTGGGGTCAAACGGGAGCACTGATGACAAAGACCCCAAGATAACAGGTTGTATTTATGAAGCCTTAGTGCTGTTAAATGGAGTAGAAGCCCAAGCTTTGCTTGATACGGGGTCATGTGTCTCAGTAATTTCAGAGACATTTTACCATAAGCACTTGTCTGATGTGGCGTTATGCCCGCTTGATAATATACTAAATATCGAATGTGCAGATGGAAATCGACTTCCGTATCTGGGTTACGTAACAGCAGAATTAACTGTTACTGAAGGCTTACCTAAGGCTGATCCACAGAGTTGCATACTTTTGGTCTCACCTGACACCAGATATGCTGAAAAGACGCCCATCATACTAGGTACCAACATTCTGCAGGAATTACTATTGAACTGTAAGAATAGTTTTGGTACAAAGTTTCTGCAAAAGGCAAAGATGTATACACCATGGTATCTTTCTTTCAGATCTATGGTTTTGCTTGAAAAAGAACTTGTCCGGAATAGTAATAGGATTGCTATTATCAGAAGTGCGATACCAGACAAGATCATTATTCGCCCTAATGAGACTAAACGGATCAGAGGTTACTTGGATCATACTATCAATCATCCAACAACATCGGCCATCGTACAGGAAACAGAGGCAAGTTCTTTGCCATCCTGTATTGATATTGCTCCTGCTGTGATACAGTATGAACCTGCATCAAGGTCAAGAGATGTCACAGTCACTGTGTCTAATATAACAACTGACACAGTTGTTGTTGCACCAAAAGCCATCATATGCGAGCTTCAACCGGTTAAAATTGAAGACGTTGTAAGTCATCCAAAGGATGATGATGATGATGATAGGCTTAAGGATGAAGTGCTAGATAAGCTGTCTATGGATGAGCATGACATCTTATCATTTGAGCAGAAGGCTAGCTGAAGGAACTGTTGAAGCGACATAAAGATATTTTATCTGTAAGAGACACAGATATTGGTAAATGTAACCTTGTGAAGCATCGCATTGATCTCGTCAACGATGTTCCTTTTAAGCAGCGTCACCGAAGAATCCCACCTTCCATGATAGAAGAAGTGAGGCAGCATATCGAACAGTTGCTGGCTGGTGGTATCATCCGACCGTCAAAGTCACCATGGACTTCTAATGTTGTCCTCGTGAGGAAGAAGAATGGAAAGTTACGGCTCTGTGTAGATTATAGAATGCTTAATGATCGCACTGTGAAAGACTCTTTTGCACTTCCAAGAATGGAAGAGATCTTTGACTGTCTGCACGGAGCCAAGTACTTTTCCACCATGGACATGAAATCGGGATACCACCAGGTAGAACTGGAAGAGCAACATAAGGAGAGAACAGCATTTACAGTAGGCTCGCTTGGCTTTTATGAGTATAATAAAATGCCATTCGGGCTTACAAATGCTCCTGCCACTTATCAGAGGCTAATGCAAGAGTGCCTTGGTGACCTTAATATGAAGATCTGTCTCATCTATTTGGACGATCTCATCATATTTAGTAGCACCTTCGAGGAGCATTTAGAAAGGCTTGATGTTGTTCTGACGCGCCTACAGTCTTGCAATTTGAAATTGGCCCCAGAAAAGTGTTGATTCTTTCAACCAAAAGTTAGTTTCTTGGGTCATGTTGTATCTGGCGAAGGCATAGAGACAGACCCCTCAAAGATTGAAAAGGTTAAGGCTTGGCCTGTGCCAACTAACCCAGATGAGTTGAGGTCATTTCTTGCCTTCGCTGGGTATTATCGTAGGTTCATCAAGGACTTCAGCAAGATTGTAAGACCACTGTCTGAGTTGCTTCCTCCAACATCCTGTAAGAAAGGTCACAAGATGGCCAATCCTGTGTGGAAGTGGACTGAAAAGGAAATGGATGTCTTCAATCTGGTTAAGCGGATACTCTCATCCCCACCCATACTTGGATACCCAGACTTTTCTCAACCCTTTGAGCTTCATACAGATGCCTCAACAAAAGGACTTGGAGCAGTTCTATACCAGACGCAGGGTGGCAGGAAGCGAGTCATTGCATATGCGAGTAGGGCCTTGAGTAAATCAGAGAGAAATTACAGCGCCTTTAAGTTAGAGTTTCTCGCTCTAAAGTGGGCAGTTACAGAAAAGTTTTCTGACTACCTAGCTGTTAATCATTTCTCCGTTTTTACTGACAATAACCCTCTCACATATGTATTGACTACAGCAAAGCTTGATGCCACAGGACAGCGCTGGGCATCAGCTTTAGGTCACTATTCATTTAGCATCACATATAGATCAGGGTTGAAGAATGCAGATGCTGATGGGATGAGTCGGTATCCGCACGGCCAGCTTGATGACAGTACTGTTAAGGCAATATGTGCAGATCCTGGCAGCATTCCATTTGTGGAAACTTTGCCAAATGCAAGCCTGTGCCTTATAGAAACGTTGGAAGATACATGTCAGACATTTGCTCTGAAAGAATTGAGGGAGATAAGAAAGGCTCAGCGTGCTGATCCACTCATCGATAGATGGAGAGTCGCTGTCATAGATAAACAGATTCCCAGTTGCTTCATGAGTAAGGATGACCTTACAATGAAGAAGCAATATAAGAACTTCATAATGAAGAGGGGAATTCTGTTTAGGGTTGTCCACGAGAAGGATGAAAACATAGAACAACTGGTTGTTCCCCGTTGCTATAGAAAAGAGGTTCTAAAAGGCTTGCATGATGATGTAGGCCACCCTGGAACAGAGAGAACCCTGAGACTCTTACGTGAGCGGTTCTATTGGCCTGGAATGTCTGCCCAGGTAGAATCCCATGTAAAGAGATGTGACAGGTGTATACGAAGGAAAGACAAGAGTGGTCAGAGAGCACCACTAGTAAGTGTCTCGACCACTTACCCGCTGGAGCTGGTGTGTATGGACTACCTTACACTCGAACCTTCAAGAGGAGTAGGGAATATTTTGATAATTACAGATCATTTTACAAAATATTCTCTAGCCATACCCACCAGAAACCAGACGGCCAAAACCACAGCTGAAGTTTTTTATGAAAACTTTATAACTGTGTATGGAATTCCTACGAGATTGCACACAGACCAGGGTGCAAACTTTGAGAGCAATCTAATTAAAGAACTTTGCAATATAATGGGAATGAAAAAAAGCCACACAACGCCTTTTCATCCCCAGGGCAATGCAGGCCCGGAAAGGTTCAATAGAACCCTGTTAGATATGCTCGGGACTCTTGAAAATGAGAACAAGGAGAACTGGAAGAAATACGTAAGTTCACTTGTATACTCATATAATTGCATCCCACATGAGGCAACAAGGTTATCACCCTTTGAGCTCATGTTCGGTCGGAAACCTAGACTTCCGATCGATGCTGTATTTGAAAGTGCTCGAGAACAACCGGTAACCGATATGACAACCAATGAATATATAGAAGAACTCAGAGAAAGAATGAGCAAGACAAGGAAGATAGTGGAGGAACGGGTTGAGAAATCCAAGTCCAAACAGAGAAAATACTATAATAGGAAAGCCAAACCAGTGAATTTCACAATAGGAGATAGAGTTTTAGTGAGAAGAACGTCTTTTGAAGGAAAACACAAGATCCAAGATAGATTCGAGAAAGATGAGTATGAGATCATTGACCAGCCTAAAATGGACATACCGGTTTTTAAAGTTAAATCTGATGATAAGGTTAAAACACTTCATCGTAACCTTTTGTTTTTGTTGGACTCTTCAGAAGATGAAGATTCAAAGGAAGCAGAAGAAACAAAAGAGAGAGTAGAAGAAGAAAGGACTGAGAAGACAGATGTAAAGAAAGAAGAGATGAAGAGTGACGTCACTGAGGAGGATTCGGACTCTGAATTGGAATATGTCTTCGTTGAAACAGAAGATGGTGATGGGGACGCCCATTGTTCCAAGTGCTCAGGTCCTGAGGAAGGAGAGGAAGAAACCAGTCTGAAGTTAACTGAAGTGGCAAAAACAGCAAGGAGAATCCCTGTTGTAGAAGAGGGTTTGCCAGAAGTGGAGAATACAGAGGCAGATGAAATTTCAAAGAAGATCGTGAGGTAACTGTTAGTGGTGGTCAGGATGACGACGCTAGTTCCAGAAACCAAGAAGATGAAGACACTTTGAAAACTGATGATGTACCTGACAAGATTGAGGCAGACAATTCTAATGAGGCCATTGTCAATGATAGAGTTGAGGCATGTGCAAGAGACAGACTAATAAGGGATGGGATGAGACGTGAAGAACAGGATACCACCAGACCAAAGACGGTAGTACCAGAACAGAGAGGACTCATTCCTATTCCACAACCCAGAAGGTCGACACGGGAGAGAAGACCTCCCAAAAGATTTGACGATTTTGTCATGAAGCAGATGACCATTGGACCTGTTGACCGAAAACTGCAAGCTGTAAATACCCTGATTAACTCCGGTGTTTTAAATAACATCGATGCTGAAACTGCACATCGTATGCTGGCTTCAATTTTTAACCAGTGATTTTTGATGTTATATTCCAATTAACTGTCTGATTTTAACCATATTTTAATTTTGTCATGTTGATTCATTGTCTACTCCCTGTATTGTAGCGTTGACGTGGACGCAACTATTTTTTGCAGGGGAGGCAAGTTCATGATTTATTATGTAAGATTTGACTGAATTTATGTATGAATTTACTAATTTACTAATTGTTCTTTTTTTTTGTTGTATTTTGCTACAAGTAGATAGGTTTTTTTTATAGAAGTCATAGTTCTTTGGATAAAATTAGGTATAGACTGTAGAATATTTTGTTGTAAATGTAGACGAAAAATTAACATTTTTTGTGGTATGGTTATTGGTTAAGATTGAGTATTACAGTATTTAGTCGGCTGTTTGTAGAGAAGTGTATTTTTTTCCTTAAGGAATAGGTACTAGTATTTTTTGTATGGAATAGAACTTTTGACCTTGACATTGACAATGACGGGACGTCATTTCAGGAAGAGGGGGAGTGTGTAACCAGGTGTAAATTTGGTGTGATTTGACCGTGTTTTATCCTTTCTTTCCTTTTCGGTAATTGTGTATTCTGTTGTCTGTTTTTACGGAAGTCACGTGACTTCAGGCCCCCGGTTTGTTTGAAAAGGCGGTAATTCTTGGCAGTGAAGCCTTGTCATTGACCAAGGACGGACACATTCATTTGTATCGGTTTGTATGGCTGAGAAATGTTGCTTTTTATAATTATTAAGCCCGGCATGGTTTATTTTATTCATATGATATCTCTAGTGTTCTCTATTTTATCTTTTAAGTAAGTAACTAGTTTTCGCGGTAATTCGAAATGGTAGAATTTAATACTTCTTCAAGGGAAAATGGTATTATCATTTAAATCCAATTAATGGCAACCATTATTACTGTCACTTACCCTTACTTGAATGTTCACATATTAATATTTGCAGCATAACCTTCACGAGGGGAGAATTGACAGAATGACGAGATGTTTTCATTTGGTTCCACAAACCGGTAAGAAGAATGTGTAGTGCTGTAATGTTATGTTATGTGATTTGTATTGTGCTGTATGATGTTCTTGATGTTTTTAGGCTTAATTCTATTATTGTAAAGAGCCACTAGAATTGAGAATTAAATAATAGATTTTAAATATAAAATGTATGTCATTGTTAATAATTTATGATCTAATGTCCATTGTTTATTTAATAAAGTATTCCGTTATTTGCCATTCTATTCAGAATACCATTGTTATATTTGCAGAATGTGACTGACTATGATTGTCTTGAATACGGTTTTGAAGATTCCAATGCACTGATTGTTGGACATATGCCTATCATTGTGATCTAATATATATATGAAGTATTGAAGACCCCGGAGTTGGACTTTATCTTTAAACCCTCACATCGGCGATGCCCACACCCTAGTGTCTTTTAACTATACTTTTAAAAAACCGTACATGGTTATACATGTGAATCTTGAAACTTGTGCTTATAATAAAATTGGCGGTGCTGTTTATTTTACGACGATACGGAAACAAGTTCTTACAACATAGAGTCCCTCCACTCGAGGGTTCCTGGGTTGGACGAGTACTTAGCGCCTGGGAAAGTCATGAAAAAGCCTTAACGCAAACGGGGTTCGAAGCTTCGGATGCGCAGTTGCGTTACCACCCGACCACTGCGCCCTTGGTGGTGCTGCCGATAATAATGACGAGGAAGCTGTTCGTTATGAATCCGAATTGATTATTTCAGCTCGGCGAAAGCGTGTTGATGTTGTTTTGTTTTCACTATATTTCATGCACATGTATAAAACATGCGTGACAGTTGCTTGATATAGAGGAATCCGGTTTCAATTTTTATTCTTTTATGTGGTCGGTGCTATAGACTGAATATTCACCGATCTTTCTCTCTACTTCTCTGTCATTGGCATATTAATGAATGTGAATAAAGAGAACAAGTTTTGTCAGACAATATGTTTATGTTCATCAGGTGAAGTACCTTTAGAATACCGTGGTCCCCCCTTTTTTTGACAAAATGGATTTCATTCATGAAAATCACGTGCTTATTGACATTTTCACGACCTGTTTTTGAAATGTTTGTTCAGCTTCATGTCAATCAGCTGATGTTAATATTTCCCGTGTGCATGTGTTTTTCTCTCTCTCACTCTTTCTCTGTGTATGTGAGAGAGAGAGAGAGAGAGAAAGAGAGAGAGAGAGAGAGAGTGAATATTTACGTATGAGAGACGGACAAAATAATTTACTCATTATATAGGAGAGAATGGATTTATCATTACATAGATAAGGAAAAACGAATTTACTCATTTGATGAGAGAGTGAGAAATTTTCCTTATAAGACAGATAATATATATACTGTCAAACCTGTCTTACGCGGTCAGTCAAGGGTACAAGATAATGTGACCGCATAACAGAGGTGGGCGATAAATGGAAGTTAAACATATAACAAAGGGCTAGTTTGGTAGTATTAAAAATACCACTAAATGCAGGTTGACCGCTTAATATAGGTGGCCTTATGAAAGGAGGAAATCATGATTTCACTATGTACATAAATTGGGTTCTGTTCTATGTACTGTTTATTCAGCAGTGGACACCTAATGAAATTAGATCTACAAGGTATTAATCAAGTTTAATATATATCTTTCTCATGTCATCATTAAATGGAAATTAGAGGGGATTTTTTTTAATCTATTAGATCTTAAATAAATATGGTAAATACAATTCATCTTTGAAAACATAACTTCTACTTTTACCTTTTAATGCAACATTTTACTTCATTTTGCATCAAAGAAATTCTAGATTTAACTGAAAGCATTTTGCACTTCAGATAGACAAGATCAACTTTTTCCCTTCTCATCTCCTCGTGATAAAAGTATTGAGGAGAATTATTCAGTTTAAAACATGATCTGCTTGTGAGCTGCATAAAATATACTAGGTTATATTAAAGGAAAATATGTCGGAATAGCTCACCTGAAATCTGAATTGTAATCTAATTAATATTTAGTCACTTAAACAAGATCAAAGAGTGATATTTGAAAAGTTAAATCCTTAATATACAATGTATCACATTTTTTAAGGTAATCCTTCCATCAATAAATTGCTATAAATTGTAAGCATTTAGAGACTTTAACCAAACGAGCTATAATTGCAGGTCAATGAATGCTTGTTTGTGCACTTTAATCGTATTAGCATGTCCTATAACAATTTGAAAGCAAATCGAATTTCTAAGAAACAAAGACACAATGTCAAATGAATCCTCTAAATCAGTATACACATGTATGCTTTTTTATATATATATACTTTTTCAGCCTCTTTTTGGATATTTTCCTTCTTTTTCATTTGTTAAATGACACAGTGTATGTTGAAAAGATACACTTTTTAGATTAAAACAAAATTTTGATGGTGTTAATATTAAAAGTACTTGGCTAATATTTAATTTAACGGGAGATAATGTAATTATATAGCTATATCTGTAAGTTAAGAATAAAAGAAATGCTGACACGGCATTACTGAATTAGAGATATCATGAACTGTATAAACTCGGTCAATTTATTATTTTCTTTTATTAGAATTATCCAAGAAAAATAAGAGCTCTGCTTGGTCATCTGTTATTACTTTACTTTATTTCTTCTTGTCATTCAGTCTCCGTAAAGGAGATAATACAGCAATAATTTACAATACATGTGCATATGTACAAGGGAGATAACACTGCAATATTTACAATACATGCCCATGATTACAAAGGAGATACTACTGCAATATTTACAATACATGTGCATATTTACAAGGGAGATAATACTGCAATATTTACAATACATGCACATGTTTACACGGGAGATAATACAGCAATATTTACAATACATGTGCATATTTACAAGGGAGATAATACTGCAATATTTACAATACATGCGCATATTTACAAGGGAGATAATACAGCAATATTTACAATACATGCGCATGTTTACAAGGGAGATAATACAACAATATTTACAATACATGCGCATGTTTACAAGGGAGATAATACAGCAATATTTACAATACATGTGCATATTTACAAGGGAGATAATACAGCAATATTTACAATACATGCGCATATTTACAAGGGATATAATACTACAATATTTACAAAACATGCGGATATTTACAAGGGATATTATACAGCAATATTTACAAAACATGTGCATATTTACAAGGGATATAATACTGCAATATTTACAATACATGTGCATATTTACAAGGGATATTATACTGCAACATTTACAATACATGTGCATATTTACAAGGGATACAATACTGCAATCTTTACAATACATGTGCATATTTACAAGGGATATAATACTGTAATATTACAATACTTGTGCATATCTACAATGGAGATAATACAGCAATATTTACAATACATGTGCATATTTACAAGGGAGATAATACTGCAATATTAACAATTCATGCGCATATTTACAAGGGATATAATACTGCAATATTTTCAATACATGTGCATATTTACATGGGATTTAATACTGCAATATTTACAATACATGTGCATATTTACAAGGGAGATAATACAGCAATATTTACAATACATGCGCATATTTACAAGGGAGATAATACTGCTAATGTCCGGATCATCAGTATTGCGAGCCGTCCGTAGCACAAGATCTCTGTTTTGCATAAATCTGTTTACTATTATTTTCCATGGTACAGATATGTGGGCCATAAATGTGCTCAAAATGTGCAAGAGACCAAATTAAAAAAAAAAATCTTCTGATGAATATTTCTCTGCTAAGCGTGCTCTATGGTTATGAAAGAGGTTTCCATAGAAACGTTAATTTTCGGCGGTCTACACGACTTATCAAAGGAGATAGCCAAACATACCCTCGCACATGTCAGGTCTGGTATGCTTGCTGAAGTCTATAATAGACTTAGCTATGTTGTGCTGGGTTGAGTTAATACCGCTAGTATCGGTAAACGTCATACCATTCCATACCTCGCCCTCATATAGGATTGTGGACATCGTCATTTTCTTACAAAGATTTACAGATGCAAATGGGTTGAAACAAGCTCCGTTATGTATGTACTCCGTATCCTAGCATGACATAAAATGCGTTGGGCTTTTTTTGGCATCTGTCTTCGATTATTTTGTGTATCTTTGATGTAGAGTCTAATATAATACAATGGTGCGTGGAAGAGTCTTCTTGTTTTAACTGGTTTTCGCCGAACTGAAAGGTCCATAATATCTTAGAGATTGTAAAAAAAAAATAACAATACCAGAAATTCCACTCAATTAAAGCAATTAAACGAGAATGTAAAGTTACGTAAATGTTACTTAGAGACCACATATCCCATCTTCGTTGACATTGCATCGCATGAAAGGTCATCAAGTTTTAGTATTTTAATTGGGCGTTTAAATTCAACCTTTGTTTGCATTTTGAACTTGACGAGCATTTCCGACGATGGCCCGTCAGACATCGAAAATGCAAACATATTTAGGTGAGGCAGAACTGTAGTTTGGGAAGCATTTCTGCACGGAAAATGTACAGAAATCTGAATAACTCGAGTGAGAGCATATTTTGTTCTGTATTAAAGTTCAAAAATGGCCATTGACTACGAATTTGTTGTTAGAACTTCTTGTCCAACCCCATTTAATAATTTTGAAATAATATACATGTATGTTTAAATTAAACATGATTACGAATTTGATGTTTTTACTTCCTCTGTGAAACACGTCTATCAAAACCCATCTTCAGAGGTACCCAATGCAACATTCCGTGATTGTAAAAGATAAATGGTTGGTTTCTCCGTCACAGGCAAAACGAATGCAATTGAACATTTATTTTAAATTATAAAACCTACATTTAGAAATTATATTTTTGTGTGCCGTCACATGGCTGATCACGTTCACTCTTCGCGCATGCGCTTACTTTACAGGCTGAACTTAGAAATTCCCTTCACGGAACTGGTGAAGACGCCACGTTGCGGAACGTGTCACGAGGAACCTGCTTCGGGGAAACGAAAAAGAATTTCCTGTGCAATGTGACCTGCTCTTGACGAATTTCTTTGTTAGGAAACAAATAATTCACCAACATCAATCAGGGAAAAGTTTTTTATTTATTTATTTGTTTATTTTGTTTTTGTTATTTCTTCCGATCATCTGTAAACAAGCTGATTTAAGTATTTCTTCTAAATTTTCTGTGCGTGCATGCTTCCCACACTTCAGTCGTGTTTCACCCGAATATATTCTCATTTACGAAGTCTGACGAGCCATCGTCGGAAATGCTCGCCAATTACAAAATGTAAACAAAGGTAGTATTTTAACACCCATCCAAAATACTAAAAGAGATTAATTTTCATGCGATGTAAAATCAATGGAGAACGGATAGGTATCCGGACATTTGCCCCCCCGGACATTTGCCCCCTCGGACAAATGCCCCCTTTTTTGACTAGGGCGGACATTTGCCCCCTCAGTGTTTCGGACAGGGCGGACATTTGCCCCCTCACTTAGTTTGTTAAGGCGGACATTTGCCCCCTCGGACGTAGCTCCCTTCCCTAACGACCACATAAATAAATAGAATGCTATGTTTAACAGTGTTTTAATAAAGATTATACTTACTTATAATAATATCTGACAATTTATGTATAACATTTAATTCCTAAAACATTTTTTGACCAGAGCCAAATAGATCGCTATGTTTTCAAAATTGTGCGAACGTCTATTTAATTACCGAAATGTTTAAAAGTAATAATGTTTATGTATTTTCTTATATATTAAATCGAGAGTAATAATTATCTGATTTATGTTGGTTTTATCAATTTTATCAATATTTTGTATTGCTAGTTTTTTTCTTTATATTGAATATCATTAGAAACATGCAATAATGAGCTGAAACTAACAGGACATTCATACAATAAGCAAACTACGAATTAAAAGGCGTTATGTGTGAACTAATTAAAGGCGGTTTATAGACAAAAGAAATAATTGATAGTGACCGGTGATTTACTTTGAACTTAACCAGCTTAAATGATATGTGTGAAGTAATTAAAGGCTGATTATCAATTAAAGTGAATTCTTATCATATTATAAATCGGTACTTTGTTATGTCCCGCTGACATGATATACTCAAAAGTCGAAAAAAGTATATATGTCTTCAATAACTTACTCGAATCACAATCGCTCAATGCAATCATGGAATTCATTAAAAGTAACAGAGGTGCACTGAAGTTGTGTTTCGAAGGATTTTCGTACACAAAGAAGAAAGAAAGTAAAACGACAGTTACATGGGAATGCTCTCAACGCCGTTCTATGTCATGCAAAGGGGTTGTGATAACAAACAATCCAGTAAGTATTAACTTAATTCCTAGCAAAGTATATTGTAAACTTTATAAATTGTTAAATTATAAATTCCAGACTTTTAAATATTAATGATATATAATTTATCGAATATTGATGTTAATTAACATAAACAGTTAGATCTACATATTTTTAATTTAATTATATGTTTATTTATTCCAGCCAACAGAAGTCAAATCAACCAAAGACCACTGCCATGAAAACGACCCATTTCAGGTTGAAGCAGCTAAAGTCAGGACTGCAATCATGGACAGTGTAGAAGCGAACCGGGGATTACCAGGCCAAATCATAGCGGACAAGATGGTGTCCCAACCTGTCGAGGTAAATTAAGTTTATAATTAAATGTCGCATACCAAAATATGTTATGACACACATTTTATTTTTTTATTTGAAATTTTTTAAATATATTTATAAGTAATTAAAAATTAATAAAAGAAATATTTTATATTTTTTAAGTGTTTTAACATATAGCTTTATTTGTTTCAGGTTCGAGTTGCTGTTGGCTCCAACGAGACGTTAAAGAGAAATATCCGACGGAAAAGGGCCGGACATACACCTGCCAACCCAGAGAACTTGAAGGACATACCATCTCCACTTCCAGATACTTACACCAATAATATGATTTACGACAACGCCTCTCCAGACAACAGGATCCTCGTATTCGCCAGTGAGGATGGCCTGAGACTGTTGCAGGACGCCAACTCCTGGTTCATGGACGGAACACATTCTACAGCACCTCAGCAGTTTCAACAGGTATGCATTTATAAACAAGATCAATCCAATAAATTTTAAACTTTTAATGTCACAGACTCTTTTCCTAATACACATAAAATCAAATTTAATTTATTTAATTTTATTTATATTTTTTAACATAATAATTATGTCGATTTCTGTCTTTTTCAGGTTTTCACTGTCCGTGTGCTGTTGGGTGAGACTTCCGCCACTGCAGCATACGCACTGCTGCCGTCAAAGACGCAAGAAGTGTATGAGGAATGCCTGACGGCCATACTAGATGCCTGCCTTCAACGCGACATCCGGCCCAACCCTTCAAGAGTTGTTGCGGATTATGAAATAGCGATACACAATGCAGTGCGCTCAGCATTATCCAACAACATTCATATACAGGTAATAAGATCTACTGAATAATAAAATATAAAACTTAAAAATTATAAAAAACAATGATAGAATAATATAAGAAAATATAATACAATACAATAAAATATAGGAAATATAATTTATATTACATTTACTAAATTGTACACATGTATATTTTATATTTTTCAGGGCTGCTTCTATCATTTAACCCAGTCATTGGGGGCCACATCAGGATTCGTTAATATGAGTACCGGTTTGATCATTGCTTGTGTATATTTGTAAACTAAAGTATTGATAGTATTGCTACATATAACATGCAGTTATACTGTTGGCAAAAAAACTAATGTGAGCTTATTAATATGATTAATCTTATTAATTTGTCCGGGGGGGGGGGGCAAATGTCCTAGAATCCATTATCTGAGTTCTTTACTCCTAGAAAAAGATTGTTAGAGTGTTCTGTTCAGTCTCCATCAAAAGTTCAAGTTGTTGTTGTTGTATATATGTTAGTACATACGTGATTCAGTTTAAGCTTTTAGGCTTTCAGTGACATAAGATGTATATATTTTTCTGCTAAATATTCTCTATCAAATGTTTTTTGTTTGTTTGTTTGATTGTTTTTTGTTTGTTTTGTTTTTTGTTTGTATATATATATGTAAAATCATGTTTTGACTTGTCTATGTGTTTAAATCTTTGTTCAATTATTACAATCTCGTGTGCTACGTCTCCATAAAATGTGCTTTATGTCTTTTCATTTTTAAATTTCACTTACTGCGATATCACTTATATCAGATATTAAAAAAAGATATACATTACAGAAAAAAAAGTTACCTCCCTTTGATAAACTGTCAACACATACCTTATTTTTGTAAATAATGTTCACAAAAAAATAAAAAATCAGAACACAAAAACGTGATGGTGAAAATTGAGGCACTGTAATCAACGATCGTTATTAGGTAATTAAAAAGTCGCGATTTTCAAGTGATTAGTAGTTCGCCCGCGATTGTGAATAAAAAGGTGAGAAAAACAAAGCTATTGGCACCTTTAAAAAAAACACAAACACACAAACACACACAAAACGAGTCTTAGTATGATGATATATTTGGGTACGCAAGTATCTTATGTCTTGAGTTTATATCAAATTTATCATTCAGACTTATCATAAATATTGATTGGCTAGGGGGCAAATGTCCGCCCCATCAAACTAAGTGAGGGGGCAAATGTCCGCCCTATCCGAAAAACTGAGGGGGCAAATGTCCGCCCTAGTCAAAAAAGGGGGCATTTGTCCGAGGGGGCAAATGTCCGGGGGGGCAAATGTCCTAGAATCGAACGGATATGCGGTCATTAAGTATCATTTAGGTAACGTAACATTCTTGTTTAATTGCGTAGCATTTCTGGTATAATTTTTTTTACAATCTCTGAGACATTGTGGGCCTTTATTCCCCAATTAAACAAAGTGCATAAATAAAAAAAAAATAATGAATGAAATCCACCGGTAAACATGCTCACAAATGATTAAACCTCCAATACTCTCAAGTAAAAAGTACGCCATCCAAAATGCACAAGCTAGTACAATGTTGTTAATATATTTCTTGTGGTATTTTTTCCAGTTTTTAGCCTAGCAACACTCACCAACACCCCTATAAATTGGAAGGCCACAATGATTTCCCTTGACGAAATCCAGAACATTTTCAGCCTTGTCCATGAGTATGTCTTGAATCTATGTTACATCGCCACTCTCCAGTTGGTGTATGTTGATCGATAAATAGCTCTTATTGCATACAGTCAAACCTGTCTTAAGCAGTCGTCGAAGGGACAAAAGAAAGTGGCCATTTAACGGAGGTGGTCGATAAATGCAGGCTAAATATATAATAAAAAATCTTGTTCGGAAATATCAAAACTGGCCGCTAAATTCGAATTCATCTCTTAATACAGGTGACCGCTAATACAGGTTCAACTGTATTATAATGCTGAACGCTTAGCGTACTTGTTTCACGACTTTGGTATGCAGTACAGTAAAACCTTGATAATGAGACCACTATTGGGTCCATCTGAAAGTGGTCTTATTATTGAGTTGGTCTCATTATTGAGTTTGGTCTTTTCATAAATACAGTGGAACCTCTCAAAACCGCACTCTCTATAAACTGGAATACTCTCTAAACCGCACGAAGTATAAACTCCCGATTATTTCCCTATATATTCTATAGTGAAAAAAACACTCTCTAAACCGGAACCTCCGAATTCCGAATACCGGACGATAATTTCGTGATATTTACATAAATTGTGAGTATTTTCACCTCTTTAAACCGCACGCGAGGCAAAACATGAACATGTCCGTAAATTATACTGACATTTTTTTCTGAAAACTGTATGCGAGATTAACCGGCGTAGACGTTTCATCTTCTGTGTGTGATAAATACAATTAGCGATGAACAATTACAATTACGTTGACCGGCATGATTAAAGATGGGATAAGGTAATAATATTGTTAATCGAGCGTTTTGAGATCCGAAAGAGTTTCATATTTGTAGTAGTGACTTTACAAATCCGTCAACAAACGCACCATTTTATCTTCCTCGTAAATGATTGATGGATACTGTATGGAAGAAGGAAAATAATCGGCTCTTTCTGATGTTTATTCTGTAAAATGCATTTTGTGACAAACTTAAGCTGAGTAGATAATACGGCAAAAATATGTTAGAAGACTAATTGGTGACAATTAACCATGTATGTTTCAATGAAGAGATCTGCATAGTAGACAATGATTTAGCGTGCAAGTTAAAGGCGTTTTATTAGTATATCGTTAAATGTTATGTTTTTAAGTCCTTTTTGAATAATAGAGATGTTGAATTTAGTATCAATAATATATACCCACTAGAATTATTATACGTATTATAAACCATTAATAGAAACATTTCGGAATAAAATATAAAAAATGCAATAATACCACACACATAAATGATGTAGAGTAGTGCCATATATGTCTACATACATATAATTCCATTTACATAACAAGTGGAGAATAATACCATACATATAACGAACAACAGAAGAGTAAAACCCCCTGTAAACCGCACACCTCTGAAAACCGGACATTTCAGTTTGTCCGGGCACTATGCGGTTTAGAGAGGTTCCACTGTATTTCATTTCAATGTTGATCAAATTCAATACTTTTTTTTTTTAATTTGATAGATGAAAATAATATCTCTTGAATCAATTTAATGTTTTTTTTTTTAAAGTTTTGTTATGAAATATAATCCTGATTATTTTTATAAAACTTTTTTTTTCACATTAAAATCTATGGTCATATCATGCCGATTAAAAGTCTACCCAATTTAAATTTCGCTAATTTTCCTATAATTATCAAGCTGATTGCTTATTCAATTGTAGTAATAAGTTTTTTTTAATTATCCAGTTGCCTCCGAATTTTCCCCGTGCGGTTTTGATTCAAGACAATTTCTTTTGAATTTAAAGATCTTAACGTTTGATTTCAGTTTTAAAGCAGTCTTTGGAAAGTAGTTATGAAAGTGATTGAATAATATGACGGGATATCTAATACTATTTTAGTCAAGTTTTCGTGGGAAGTCTTCGTGCCAATTAACGACTGTCAAAACATTAGTCAATCGAAACGCGTCACGGTGATTGTTACTGCTAATCAGGGGCAGCTCATCTGGACATATGACAAATACTCGTTAACTTGACAGCAAATACATCCCGTAGATCCCAAAATTGCTCTCTGTTACATAATATTACCCATCTCACCCATTGTTTTCACTCTCCATCGAATCTTATCTACCGTGTTATCAAAACATCCGAATTACGGCACGTGCGACCTTCACCTGTACCGGAAACCAGATGTCGTAAAATGACAACTTGAATAAACTTTTTCACAGGACCTTCGTTCGCATTATTGAGGTCAAAAGAAGACTAATTTTACGATTTGGTCCGATTTTAGTGGTCTTTTTACGCAATTTTGAGTTGCCCGCTTTAATGAGGTGAGCGACCATTGAAATATATAGAGAAAAATTCAGGTCCGGCAAAATGTGCCCGTAATATTGAGTTGGTCGTGATAATGAGTTGGTCGCAGAGTGAGGTTTTACTGTAGTTAAGATGTATTTCTAACTCTAGGAAGTGCTCCTTAATCTTCATGCAATATGGGGTGTCGTCTGCATGGTCGATTTTTCACAGATCTGTTGCCTGGTACGACTTTAATAGAGAGGTGACGTCACAATTTGAAAGGTGTGCCTCTTATGTATTGTCTACCTGAATAATTGATGCAATATATCATTTATATTTTGACTCATTTTTAGACAGCGATGTGCATGCGCGAAGCATGCAATATTTATATATAGATTTGATATACTGCATGCGCGAAGAATGCAATATTTATATATAAATTTGATATACTTGACCCCAGTATCTTTTACAAGCGACATATGTCACGCTAGATCTACTTTAAGTTTAAACCTATTTATTTTTATGTCGATTGGGAAGTTCTTACAACTTATACTAATCTCTCTCGACGGTTCCTGGGTTGGACCAGTACTTGCGCCTAGAAAGGTCGTGAAGAATTCTTGCCTCCAACGGGGTTCGAGCCCACAACCTTCGGATTCGTAATCGGATACGTTACCACTGAACCACGGCGTCCTTAGGGATTTACTTTATCTTTGTGACATTCCGCCATATTCTTTTTAATTAAGTATCAAATCAACATCACTCTAGTCATCAAATGCATACGTGTGAATTTACAAGTTGCTCATAGAGATTTGTTCAACATATAGTAGGTGATATATTTCCTATCACGTAACTCCTCACAGTGATACTAACTGATACAGAGGAGTTTCAGACTACAAATGCATGAAGTACAGGTTTTAAAATTCTTCTCTTAGGTTTACTTATCGTTTCACAGTCTTCCATCGCCTTGATAGTGTAGAATAGAAGGATTGAGCTTAGTTTACTTGTAAAATAATGGTTTATCCTTATTTCATCCACACAAAACTCCTTAAGGGTTCACAAAGAGAGATGACGCAGCTATCAGCAGCCAGTGGTCATATTTTAGAGTATGAGTAGAGGATAATGTTTTCAAAATTTAAAAAGAAATCAGGTGGTAGTGGGTTGTTTGTAAAAGGAGTTTTGTGTGGCCATTTTAAACAATTGTCCAGGATACCAGGGCCTTATTACTAGTGCGTTGTCGACATATATCGTACAATGTCTGCAATATGCGGACAATATTATGTCTGATCTGTATGATGTCCGTACAAATTTCTTAACGTCCGTCCGTGCGGACAAAATGTAACGTCAAAACGTGCGTGGGTAGAGGCCAAAATTCTTGTGGTGTGCGGACAGCATCGTATACCGTCCATGATGAGCGGACATATACTACATAACGTCCGTGGTGTGCGAA
Source organism: Solen grandis (assembly GCA_021229015.1). Classification (NCBI taxonomy): domain Eukaryota; kingdom Metazoa; phylum Mollusca; class Bivalvia; order Adapedonta; family Solenidae; genus Solen; species Solen grandis. Next base: position 2,274,857 of record CM037784.1, on the reverse strand, counting down.
CAGATATTGTGTCACGTCCTTGGTGTGCGGACAAAATCAAAAACGACCGTGGTGTGCGGACAAATTTCACAACTTCCGTAGTGTTCTAACAAATATTGTATAATGTCCGTAGTGTGCGGACAAATATTGTATAATGTCCATGGTGTGAGGACAAATATTGCATAACGTCCGTGGTGTGCGGACAATCTTTAATATATAATGCCAGTCGTGTACGGAAAAAATATTTAATAACGTCCGTGGTGTGCGGAAAAACATTATATAACGTCCTTGATGTGCGGACAAATATTGTATCATGTCCGTAGGGTGCGGACAAACATTAAATAACGTCCGTGGTGTGCGGACAAACATTATATAACGTCCGTGACGTGCGGACAAATATTGTATCATGTCCGTAGGGTGCGGACAAACATTAAATAACGTACGTCCGTGGTGTGCGGATTAATATAGAATAACGTGCGAACGAAAAAATAAATTAAGTCCGTGATGTGCGGACGAAAAATGAATAAGATCTGTGTAGACATATTAAATGTATTGAAAATAACATACCTGTATCCAAATTTAATTTTCAAATCCTATATTTAATTATCCCAACATAAAAGAGAGTCCCTGTCAATTTTTAAGAGTAACTTAATTCGAAAGCTATTAATTAATCATATAAGACAGTTCCAAAAACCTCTTGTTGACCGTATCTGCTGATGCCTCGTTAAGACCACTGCCTGCTGATAGCTGCATCATCTCTTTGTGGGGCCCATTAAGGAGTTTATATGTGAGATAAAATCACACACTGCACAAACATGGTAGCCAAAACATACCTATACTTATGCATATTAGTAAATTATACAAGCAAACAAAATGTATCATGAATGATTCAATACATGTTTTTTTAATGATAATCGTGTCTTCCGCGGTTGGTCAAATGAATATGAGAAAATGACCGCTTAACAGAGGTGATGGCTAAATGAAGTTTAAACATATAACAAAACGCTACTTTGGTTTTAATAAAACTGACCGCTAAATGCAGGTTGGCCGCTTAATACAGATGGTCTTTAATGCAGGTTCAACTGCATTTGACTATTAAGTAAACATGCATGGAATAACAGATTATACCATTAGCATAGAATTTAAATTAGGTAATTGTTCGCAGACTTAATGCATTAAAGACAGGCTTGTAATTTATTTACAAAATATCCTGCACGCGAGGGGTGGGGACATGAATTTTGTCAAAGCACCCCAACCTTCATAAAAAATGGATTCAAACAATATCGTGTCAAACCAGTCAAACACACATTGATAATACCATGCACACATTTAATTTTGGTTATATTAAGCCACCTATGCGTACACGATGGTCCTTCATTTCCGGTTTCGTACAACCATCACAAAATTATTTTCTTATATTTAACACGTTACCAGTGACGTAGATGCCTACATACATACGCCGAATATTAGTAAGGCATAATTATATACGATCTTTTTCGGGAATGCAAAGATTAAAAGTTAGAAAAAAAAGTTTTATTTTGATCTGCAATTGGTTGATATATGAATTTTATTTTCGTAAGTTTACTTATGATTAAAGCTGTATGCACTGTATGTTCGTTTATTTTAACGCGATTTCCAATATAACCAAGGACCTCCGAAGCTTGTCTACATCGCGGTTTTCTTTTAAAATGTCATAACCTCCTGAATATCGTGATATTTTAAGAATGAAGACCCGTTCTTCCATTTGAAAATAAAATCTACTGATCAAAACCAATACCGTGTATCGGTCTGAAATGTTGGAAAAACTGTTATATATTAACAATTCGTGGCGATTTCGAATGTTTGATCATTACTGTTTGGATCTCCTATTTCTATATATTTTATTTTTTATTATCTAACAATGTCTAATCGATTAAAGAAAATAGAGAGTATTGGTTTCACCAAATAAGCAATGTAGACAAAGTAGTACCGCAGCACCGCGAGACCTTGCAGCCACGCTCTCTTTGGCGTCAGAAGACTCCTACCATACCATTCGACGATGGTTGATCCTGCTGATTGTTGTTCCTGTATCAATATCCACTCCAGAAAGGTCGTATTCGACTATGCGTCGAGTACATAGGAAGTATCATCGGAATCGAACGAATGAGTGGGCTGAACTTGAACATTTATCGAGAGCGAGAGCTGGACATTGTAGACACTTTTACTAACAGGAAACCACGACGTCTTGATTTTCATTTTTTTCAAAAGGTGTAAAATGGTACGAAACCGTAAGAGATTATCTCCACCCTTACTATTTCCACTTTAGAATAACAAAAGGAACTGTTCTGCCCCTGGTTACAGCCGAATTACATTATTCCACGTCACGCGCGTGTATTCTATATACATGCTTATTGTGTTGAACTCGAACAGCTGGATTAAATGTGTTTGATGCAACTTTATTGAATTGTATGAGACAAACACAAGTAGCCGTTATTTTCAGTTTTCTTGGTGTTAGATTACAAATAATAATTCGTCCACAGTCCGTTCATTCATGTTTTGTTTGTTTATATAATCGCGATCTACAATTAGTACAGGTCTGATAAGTGGCATTTTCATGAGCTCGTTTGGTAGAAATTGGTATAAAATAGCAATTCATGTCAGATCCTATTTATTTTATTATATCTTATACACATGTACTGACCAATCCAGACATGAAGAGGACGTGGAAAATATTAGGCACGATTTGCTGAAAAAAAAATTCACTGGATTAATCTTAATATATCAAACATAAAGTTTATTGATCTTTTGATGTTCACCGTCGCTGCGAAAGTTCAGTCATATAGTGGCGTCCAGCAAATTGCAGGTGGAGGCAGATCCGAATGCACTGAGGCAACCGGGTAGAACCTTTGACCTACCGCAAGCCAGCTGTAAGGCTTCCTCACATGAAAATCCGAATGACCTTGCCGGGACTCGAACCTACGCGGTGAGGGCCCAGTGAGTGTTAAGTGCAGCGACTTTACCTTTTCGGCCTAGTAGACCCCAAAAGCAAGGTTATATAATTGAATATTTATCTGGTATGCGTCTGTGCGTTTATGATTGCCTACGTGGATACACGTGTAAGGTCCCGTATTGCGTCATATATAGACTCCACGTGGTTAAGTCCATTGTCATGTCATTTACACACGGCCGATCGATAGATCATCTATATGGTCTATAGATCTTGATGTCATGTAGTGAAACGAAAAAAAAAAAAAAAAAAAAAAACAGCCGGGGGTATCCGACGATGGATATATTCACGACAGACAAGTGGCATGTGGCACCTCACCCGATCGCATACGTCTTGAATATGTGAAGTGAAACGCAGGGATATCGACACAAACCATTTAAGCAACTTAAATCTGTAGCTACCGGGGATCGAACCCACAGGCTCCCGCTGCAAGGGCGGGTGTTCCAATCACACAGACAATAATCAATTGAAGATGGTTTGGCATATTAACTGCACATTGTGATTTGCCATGTATATATGGAACAGATTTAGGGCAAAAATTACATCTTGCCGTCTTACAAGTCCATGTGTACACGTGACATTCTGCCTTTGCCATACTGACAAGTGGTATGCTGTATTATGTTAAGTGAGTTTATCAATGCTGTCTACTGGCTAATGCTCTTGTGTATATCTCGCATCATTTAATGATTTGGCTTTCATGTGTCATAGTTTGATGCTGTTATATTTTGAAATTTATTTTGAGAAACCATCAATGTGACATTTGTTTTACATTAAACTGTCTATACTGCCTCATTTGGGGCAGAATAATCAAAGAGAAGTTAATTCAAAGAATCAAAATCAAGCATTTCGTTACTCAGGGGAGGAAACTGAATACTCGGAACTCCGGGAAAGTATGGGATGATCGTATATCTCCGTAATATGATCATAACAGGAGCTGAAATATAATAAATGTATAACAGTTAGAATTTAAGAAAAAAAAAACTAAATATATATACCATAAAGTATATAAAAATCTTTTAAGCAAATATATTTTTGTGATACTCTGGCTCGGATTCAGAATTTTTCAACACAAATGTTTGATGTCAGTGCTGGGATGGGGGTGGGCTTGCTACCCCGGATAAAAGACGGAGAATCTGAGTGGTATCTGAGAGAAATAAGTTAGATATATGTTTTATATATAAAAGCTTTGGGCTAAATAGTTTTATTCTCACTTAGGGTCATTTTTAGGTATGTGTGTGTGTGGGGGGGGGGGGGCATGTCATTGTAATTGGGGGAGGGGGCGGGGGTGTTGCATTAGGCGGACAGTTAACCTATTATCGTTCTTAGGAAGGACCAGTTCTAGACTCATATCCACCGTAATACATCTCGCATGCAAAACCATTGTCGGTATCCGCCCGCCGGGGCTTGAACTCACAGCTCGCTAATTTAATATATAGATCGTGAAAATATTTTTCTACATGACTTAAATTGACATTAATAAGAATTTTATGGCACTGGCTGCAATGCTAGGTTCTGATTCAACTTGGAGACGTTTTTGTTATATGTATTCATTAATAATTAAAAAAAAAATGAAGATAAAATGTATTTTCAGCAATACTAAATGCGTTTGCCTGATTCAGATTAAAGCAGACACAGTTCCGTTGCCATAATGACAGCGGAAATAAGTGACAGCGGATGCTTTCTCAGCAAGGGTCGGCCTGGGTGACTGGTCATTTGGCTAACTTTATTTCAGTAAGGGGCTCAGGATGGGGATTTCCATTTGCCTAATCAAGAATCAAGGCAATGTTAGTCACCCAGAAAATTGTATAATCAGGCCAGCTGGGGGGGGGGGGGTGCTTGAGCCTGAGCTCATATTAACATCTGAAATGTTTGGACTGCACTTAGAAAAGCAATGGAAAGTATTATGTACAATGCAATTATGTCTTAAAGCAGTGGATCTACTTTCATTTTCAAACAATTTGTTTAAAGGAATTAACTTTTTCTAATTTGGAAAACAATCACAGTTTCGTTCTTCATTTTGCCGAACCTTCCCGAACTATCGACAGCGAGTTCATTTAACCAACTATAGTTCTATTCGAGTTATTAAGTGACCGCCTCGGGTGCGGGAGGTCGTGGGTTCAATCCCTGGCCGCAACATACCAAAGTCGTACTTGGCGCTCAACATATAAGGGTAGTTGGCCCGATGTCAGGATAATGTGATTGGGTGTGGTATAATGCCACATGTCTACGGCGTGATACTGCAATGTGGCAGCACTATATTTGTCTCAAGTAGACATCGTCTCCAAATGACTTAAATACTGTCGGTGGGACGTTAAACTCAACAAACAAACAAACAAACACTACTCGAGTTAACTCGTATTGATGACGTAATAAATATACTCTAGTTAGCAATCAATTGAACGTATGAGGTTTACCCCTTCTGACGTAATTTGTAAACAGACATATGATTAAAACAATATATCTTTTATTTATGACTTTTTTCGAGCGTGGGCTTGAAAAAAATTAGCTGCCAGCTTCTTTTAAGGCGACTTACAGGCTTACTTAAAGACAGGATATCATAGATATTTATAATTTTCTATAAATTCGCCTAGATGCTTTCCGTCCGCTATATTGCTTTCTAGTCTACCCACCTACCTCGCTGGGTTGAACTCGCGTAACCCTACAGAATTCGTAGGGTAAAAACCCCGCGCGTTTTATTGCATCTCTGGTAACTCTAGTTAACTCTAGTAGGTAAACTGAACTCGCCGAATCAAACCGGAACAGCGCCCTCCAACGTCATAATGCTAGGTGCACATTTTGACATTTGTCATTCTGCTTGCGCACATGTGTTATTTTGCTTAGCTACAGGTGTCTTTCATCGATTCGGTAAACCGACGAAATAAATTCCATTTTAATACGAATGCAAACTGGACTGTCCAGCTATACACAGTGCTATACGGTGATAAAATGGAAATAAAAGCAGATGTATTTTCAGTAGTTTATTATGATGTGAATGAATAATTAATGTTTAATGAAAAAAAAAAGATACATGTAACGCAGACGACGACTACGCCGTATTGTACTAGTCAAAATGATGCTTGTCACTTAGACAAATGAAGCAATAGACATGTCAAAGGCAAAATGTGTTTTTTGCCCGAATTCTGTTCCATATGTATACCTATAATAACAGATGCGCAGCAATTTTTTTTTTTTTTTTTTGGCTGTATCGTTTTTCTGAAATCGCGTGTTGTCCGAGATCTGGAACGAGATTGAAAATCAAAGCGTTCATTTTGAATTTGATGTATATTTTCGAAAATTCCCGACTGATATTGAATTAATCTAGTACTGAAATGGTTTCTTTGTTTAGTCATTAATTTATTCGACTGCTTTTGACATAAACAGACGTCAGTGGGGTTGATCTATCGCATCGTGATTAAAGGAATCAATAATTCTACATTTCTGCCGTTGAAGATTGTTTTAATAACACCAGTCAATTTATAAAGAACAAGAAGGCCCTACGGGCTAACTCTGCATGTACTTGAGGCTATCATCTTCCTCATGCCCCCGCTGAGTCATACCGGACAAGTAACATTTTTTCTTCCTTTCCTCTCTTACTTATAATCAACCTTCACAAATACTCTAATTATGCATCCGGTCTCTTCGTTTCTTTGTTTAAACTCACTGTAGATGAAATTTACCGGCTTAATCATTTATCGAAATGTTTGCTACCCGTTGACAGGTACGCGCGCTCTCGTTACTTCTCGAGGCACGTTATAATTCGGAAAGCCGCGTATCACTCACTCTATTTATACACTGGATTACAGAAAGCGGGCATATATATATTGTCATTATCCCTTGCTTGTGGTCTATGATCCATATTCAATATGTCATGTATACAACCGCGCTGTCAAAATAACACAGAAGTCGAATGACATTACTTATAATGGAATAAATTGGGCGTTTCATGTAAAACAAACACTTAACGAAATAGGCATGACGCATCTTTGGCTTAATCAAGATACTATACCAATAGATATACATATAATAAAACAAAGGATAATAGATATATATCAACAAACATGGCATAATAATATCAACACATCAAGTAGATTAGATTCATATAAATTGTTTAAAAATGATCTTAAAATTGAGAAATATCTGAATTGCATTAATATTAATAGATATAAAGTTAGTATGACAAAATTTAGACTCTCCTCCCATAACCTTTTCATAGAAACCGGAAGACACATTAATGTAAGCAGGAATGAAAGGATATGCCAACCCTGTTCAATGAATATGGTAGAAAATGAATATCACATTCTATTGGTATGTCCAAAATATTGCGATTTAAGAAAACAGTTTTTACCTCAATACTATTCTCATTGGCCTAATTTAAGAAAGTTTAAAACTCTAATATCAACCCAATCAACAAGAATAATCAATAATCTGGCTAAGTTTATATATTCTGCTTTTTTAGTAAGATCTTCTCAAGTCCAGAATATTTAGAGAATTAAATCATAATATACATGTATTTTGAAATGCTGCTTAAATACTTTATTGACATTACCAACTATTTATTGTGACTTCTCTGTTAACTGTTTTGTAACACTCTTTGTGTATGCTTTATTTTTGTAAATATGAACATGTCAAGTTCTATGCTAATAAAGATATGTTATGTTATGTTATGAATGACATGATACCATTTTCTGTGCCATTACCCTAATGTCGGACAATAAATCCCGGAAGTTATCAAATTTACCAGAACCATCACTGACAACTTTAAATGGAACGCCGTGTGGCAGTTGTGACATACCCGAATGCGGATCCAAAGGTTATGGGTTCGAACCCCATGTGGGGCAAGGATTTTTCTTGGCCTTCCAGGGAGCTTAGTACTGGTCCAACACAGGAACTGTCGAGAGTAATTAGTATTATTTATATCAGAACTTGTTTCCCGATCAGCGCACACTAAAAAAATAAAAAAAAATACATCATCCAGAGGCATTTTGACGCCTTGGCAAACCCAGATTAGATATTAACTTCCAGGATCTGTCTGATCAAGGCTTCCTGTTTGTTTATACATTACTGTAGCTCTGATTCTCTTCAACGCGGCAAAGTTAAAACTGTAAGAAGTCAACTTGTTTCTGAATCGACGTAAAATAAACGTTTGTAACGCGACCAGGGACCAGAGAACGAACGTACGATCCTCTCATTACCTCCTTGTTTTCTTTCTTTTATTTCGCGTCTTGTGTAGTGAGTGACCACTGTGTCCTTTCAGTCATGTGATCGTGTATGTATATGTGCACAAAGCAGAACAATTAATATATAAGTTTTCAAGTTTTCAAGTTTTCAAGTTTTTTTATTTTTAAATTCCAGAAGGCCATAGACCCATGTGGCAATTTTACATGATGGCAGGTAATGTGAATACAACATGTATAAAATTTTATATACATTTACACACATATGAAAATAAACACACATATGCTACATTCTCATCATACTCATAATACCCCCCCCCCCCCCCACACACACACAAATAGATGTTCATACGCTCATACATATACAAAAGCCAAGAAGAAAATTCTTCCACTCTTGTTTGTTACCCTAACAAAATGCTAGAGAAACGTACGAGTAATTTTATGGGTAAATATAAACATATACACATACGTTAACACAAACATATATAAATGTAGATCCTAATAGCTGCCCTAACGAAACGAAAATTTAGGGAAGCGTTTGGATTTATGTCTTTGCTCGATATAAATGCACACACACACACACACACACACACACACACCTCTGAAATATACTTATACTGTTACATTTTCACCTGAGAATATGTAAATATCCAAAAAGAAAAGATGAGACCTAAAGTTCAGTATACAATTAATGCTAAAAATTTATATGTAATTTATACTATTTCGTATTTTAAAAGCATTGAATATAAATATACTAAGGTTCCTTACTATTTTATCATTTTCATTTTTGAACAGCTCTATTAATTTTAACATACTCGGACGCTTTAAGTAAAATAAAGGTATATATCTTTTACGAATATCGTTATATAAGACACATTCAAATATAAATGATACTCATCTTCTATTTTGTTGCACATTAAACACTTTCTTTCATTAATAGGGATATGCATATTACTAGCCCATCTTCCACTTTCAATATTAAGCCTGTGAGAAGATACTCTCAATCTTGATAAACTACATCTGAATTTAGCAATGCCAACAATATCTAAGTACGCTTGAAATTTGAAATCATAAATATGTCTGTAAAAGTTCGCCCTACTTGAATCGTTTAATCTCCCCCTCCATCCCTGAATAAAATGATCTTTAAGTCTCTGTTTAACAAGAGATAAAAACAATTCTTCATTACCAACATATTGAAAAAACCACGCCTCATATAAACCAAGTGAACGAAGCAGATCCCTTAACAACGAGTATATATAGTCATTACCGTTACCGTAATCCAGGACTGGTTGCCCACGTGTCTGGATAATGTGATTGGGTGTGATATCATGCCACGTGTCTGGATAATGTGATTGGGTGTGATATCATGCCTCGTGTCTGTATAATGTGACTGGGTGTGATATCATGCCACGTTTCTGGATAATGTGACTGGGTGTGATATCATGTCACGTGTCTTGTTAATGTGATTGGGTGTGATATCATGCCACGTGTCTGTATACGAGGAGTGGGTGTGATATCATGCCACGTGTCTAGATAATGTGATTGGGTGTGATATCATGCCACGTGTCTGTATAATAGGAGTGGGTGTGATATCATGCCACGTGTCTGGATAATGTGATTGGGTGTGATATCATGCCACGTGTCTGTATAATATGATTGGGTGTGATATCATGCCACGTGTCTGTATAATAGGAGTGTGTTTGACCTCAGCCCACGTGTCTGTATAATGTGATTGGGTGTGATATCATGCCACGTGTCTGTATAATAGGACTGGGTGTGATATCATGCCACGCATCTGGATAATGTGATAAGGTGTGAGATTTCGCCACTTGTCTCCATTTTTACCGCTGATACTTAAATCTTCAGGTAAGTTGAGTTATTTCGTTTACATACACACACGGCCACATATACCCGCTTGTGTGCCAAATAGAAACTTTCAGGGCCAAATAGTGCAGGGCAGAATTTACATTCGAACGCGAAAGTAATGGTGATTCTTTAGCGAGGGATATAATAAGCAAAGGAGATATAGGTAAAATGTTTATAATTACACAAAATCACTTGTTTATGCATATTGACCTTGTTACTTATTTTGTCATTGTTGAAAGAGTTTATATACAAATGTTACTGATTGTTGAAACTAGAATTCACCCAACCATCGAAGAAATATATTACATATATACTGAATCAACTGTTTCTATATTTACATAAGCATAAATCATATTACAGTAGGCAAAAGAAGGCGTATATTGATTCTACAAAATACAAATTAATACAATTAAAACAGCTCCTTCACAGATGGTCACTGACGGAAAATTATATTTTACAATGTGTATTACGTCTATCAATACACATCAACAGACGCATGGTCACCAAATGCAACCATCAATGGTCGTAAAAAATGGATGGTTTCCCCATCACAGGGTTTACCGTCACAGAGGGTATTGAAACTATATTTAAAATGATAAAACCTGTATTTAGATTTTCTTTTTTCCATTACCATCACTTGCCAGTTGTTATTACCATTCGCGCATGCGCTAACGTTATAGGGCGAATTTACGAAATCACTACCCTGAACTGGTGAAGAAGCCATATTGCAGAAAGTGTCACGTGTTACCACAAGCATCTGCCTCATGTATACCGTAAACTAATTTTGACTGACTTGCGTTTATGAAAATAGCCTTTTCCTGTACAATATGACCTACACTGTCAGGAACAGAAACTAGTTATTTTTATTTAATTCTACCGATCAGGAAACAAATACTTTACTAACCTTAACAAGGAGAGTAGTTATTTATTTATGTCTTAATTCTACCGATCATCTGTGAACGAGCTGCTTTGAAGCGTCTGGAAATGTTAATTAATAGATAATTACTTCATAAATATATGGATAAGAATTTAATCAAAATGAAGGAACATATTTAATATTTGTGTGATAAAATCTGTACAAATTATTTTACGAACAGATGTCAAAATCAAGTCACATTATCCCCTACACCTCTTGATACAGCCTACATGTACAAAGGCCAGTGACCTGGTTCCCACCGACGATTTTAGTGATTTTAACATCTGAAATAGCCAACCTCTGTACAAAGGCCAGTGACCGGATTCCAAACACAATAATTTTAGAAATAAACATAACATCTAAAATATACAACCACTGAATAAAGGTCACTGACTCTGGAAACAGCCCGACTGTGAAATGAGGACATCGAAATGTGTGTGTGGGGGGGAATTCCCATCACTGAATAGACTGTTTCCTCTGAATAACGGCCCAATGCCTGATCCAGCGAGAGGATTCAAAGTTATAAGGAATTTTACCTCTGAATAACGGACCAATGGTGAACAAAGGCCAGTGAAAGGATTCAAAGTTTTAAGTAATTTTACCTCTGAATAACGGCCCAATGGTGAACAAAGGCCAGCGAGAGGATTCCAAGTTATAAGGAATTTTACCTCTGAATGACGGCCCAATTCTGAACAGAGGTTAGCGAGAGGATTCCAAGATATGAGGCCTTTACCTCTAATTAACGGACCATTGGTAAACAGAGGCCAGCGAGAGATTTCCAAGTTATAAGGAATTGTGCCTCTGAATAAGAGCCTAACGGTGAAAGGAGGCCAGTGACCGAGAATTTAGCCATTGAATATTAGCCACCTCCAAGTAAAGGCCATGTGTCAGTTGTGGCCAGTGACCTTTGTTCACAGCTTTCACTGGACATAATTCAGAAAATCTTATTGTCATAAACGATACAAACATTTTAAATTAAAGTGGTCCATACAAATACAATAAAAAATGCATATGAAGATTTTAGGATATTTACACTTTATATATGCAAATGTATGTAAGTATATACAAGAGAAAGTACACAAAAAAGAAAACAAAAACAAAAACTAAATTGGACATTTTAACACATATGACCTGTGAATGTCTTTATTTGTGTTTATATTTCCCTATTGAGTAAATGTTCATGCATTTATCATAAAGGACGCTTAGCCAATTATTTTGGTAGGCATAATTAACGGACATGAACGGATCTGTCATTGCGCTGTCTAGAATTATGTTTGAACATGTAGATCTGATCACGGTTTCTATAAAATCATTATTTTTCGTTGACACTTAATTTCGAGGAATCTGTATAACAGGCAATACAGCTGGTGCATTGATGGTTATAAATGGATTCGTGTTCAAGAAAACATTGTGATTGATTAATAAACCAGTTACCTAGGGGAAATATTTTCGGATAAAAAATCAGGAAAACGACGAAAATAAATCAACCATGAGCATGAATGATTTAAAAGTATCCGGAATAATAAAATAAGTAATGACACACATTATATATACTGTATTTTCTAAGATTATAAAATTATCTATTGAAATACTTATAACGCTGACTCCAGATACAATGGATCTGACAGCAGTACGCTCAGTAACATTATCTCATCACCTTGACAACCAGTCCTGGAACTACCCTGACACTGAACACCAGGCAAAGTAGACATACCAGAACCATTTTAACGATGGTCCTGACCGGAGATTAAACCCACGACTCCGGCCTCTGTAATAATAGATTACTGCGCATCTGAACTTAACACCGTGAATTATTCCGCAAAATAGCATTCGAAAAGACTTTTTAAAATATAATGTGATTATTGAATTATTGAACAAATTAAAATATAAAATGATTAAAAAAATGTAAAATCAGTCAGTCAATATGCGACAAAAATCACAAATAGATAATTATTGCTAGGTTCGTCAAGAAAGAGAGAACACACCTTGTGCCTGTTACCATGGAAACAGCTCATTCACTCCAAAATGAACTCGGTGACTTTTTTTCAATGTTCTGATCAAGGAACCTTTATGGAATACTTATATGAAAAACAAGAAAATTAAGCTACTTTTTTTCCTCACATATATGACAAAAAACGAAGTACCGGCGGATATTTGAACCACTTAATCTGATAATTTGAACAATCATAACTTATCTCATAGCATTATTTTTTTCTTATTTCTTTTCAAAGACAGATGTTTATTTTAGCCATTTGTTAAAGATGTTAACCATCGATATACGAACGTATCATAAAAACGAGGTCGGTGATTTGTTATTTTTTTCCATTTTCGATTTCAGCACATTTTGCTACATATAATATGTGAAAATAAAAAGTAAAAATAAAGATATATATTCACGTATATAAACAGTTGAAGTTTTGAAAACTGAAATAAGCTATTAAATAGGAAAACGAGCACCCAAGTGTATCATCATGTTCAGAAAATACATGAATGTTTTGTACGGAGTAATTGTGTAAACTCAGTCGAGTTGAGCTAAAAATAGATTATACCGTCAAATACAGACACGAAGATCCCGTGGAAAACATGAAACACGATTTGCTGCAACCAAACTAATCAAAATACATGTTAATCATCTTACAATCTTAAATATGGAGTGGAATGTATGTTAAGCAGATAAATTCCTTGTTTGGTGAAAAACAACCATAGAGGTTCCCGGTTCGAGTTTCGGCCTGACTCTCAAATACTCGCACCATGTAATAAGAGTGTCTGACTTCATATATTTGAAACAATACTTCAAGGTTGCCATGATGATATTAATCCTGATAAAACAGTCGACATATTACTTCTTCATTACTTCTTCAGCCATAACACCTTACCAGCAGGTTTACGACTCATTCCTACAAACAACGCCCCATCAGTGTCCCGGTATGAGAGACAGCACGGATATAATACCCCATCACTGTAACGGACCAGTATGGAGTGGTGAGTACCGTGCTTATCTACACGATGAATGTTGTGAGACCACCGCCCACTTACAAGTATGTTGTCCTGACTGTCTACGTGAATGTCTACAGGACCAGATAAATCCATGTGTGTATACTTGTATATCAAATCACCATGTTGTGTCAGACATGTTACGGTGTTGGTGTTCCAGTCAGATACATAAACACGGTCACTGTTGCGACTTACACGTACATAGTCTGGTTCTGTAAACATGTACTGTCCTTGTACCAGCCCGAGTCTCCTCTGTATCTGTCCATCCATTGTCATCACCAGTACTTCTCCATTATTATAATCGTGACACGTGACGTACATCATGCCGCCATGACAGTCTATACCCCAACATTTCCTGTCTACTCTCAATGATTTTCCAAGTCTCAGTCCCGGCTGTACAGAGACAAACTGAATCTTCTGTTGTTCTGGTAACGTGACGACAACCTCTGTATCAGCTACTGTACAGACGTCACGTGGTTTTGATGGTAGATCTACATTCTCCTTAGAGGTGAAGGTGGGACTATACAGATGTAACTTATTGTTACCATAGTCACATAAAACAAGATCACCACTGGGAAGAAATGTTGAACCAGTTATCCAATCTGTGTTAATGTTGATGTCTTGTTTACTAGAAACTGTCATTTCAAGTATATTCCCTCCGCTGGATACATCAGTGCTTTGAAAGGTGGTAATCACGTGACCGAGCTCAGTCACCTGCTGTAAAAGATCCTGTATGACTTTGTTGGGCTGGAAAGTCAGCTGACATTGGGTAGCTTCCGACTTTACGTCTGTTGCAATTTTCTCCATTTCATCGACTTTAACAGATGACTTTGTCAGTCCGATAAACATCATTTCTATATTCATTGAGGTCTGGCAGTCTTGCATATCTTTGATACTTTCGTCAACTTGCTTCAGAATATTTTCACATGCAGTCACGTGATCCTTCAATTCCGATTCCGTAGCCTTTTTAGCGTCTTCAATAGCCTTGTATGCCTTTTCCTCAAGATCATCTATCCTTTCATTAATTTTTCTCCTCAGTTCCTGGACATCTCTGACTGATTTCTTCGCCTGTTTGATTAACAAATCAGCATCTTTACCACGGGATAATCGTAATGTTTCAATATTTTTTTTAATTTGTTTCATTCTTGATACCAACTTGTCCAGCTGACTTTTATTCATTTTGTTCGTTTTATCGCGTAGCGACGTCTTTGAACATTTCCGGTGTGCTGTTGAGGAACACACGTCACATGTCAATATCTTGTGACTCTCGCAAAACCCAATTATTAAATTGTTCCTGTGATCATCACAGTAGGCAATTGGTAATGGCGGATTAGGTTTAATGGTTGATGATAATTTCTGTCCAGTAATAATCGTATGGTTCCGTGTTGATTTGAAGCCCCTGTGTGTCTTTTCACAAGCCTGACACATATACTCATTACACTGTCCACAATAAGACATTGCTCTTTCATCTGACCCAGCATACTTACAGGGGTCACAGAAGTGCGGTACGTAGTCGTCCGACCCTGCTTCTATTGAATCTGGACTGGTCGCCATGATGTTATACCTGCATGAAAGAAAAGGAAAAACAATTAAAGAAAGACAACTATTATTGTATTCTTCTTGAATTATTCAATCAGAGTTATTTCCCTTGTAATATGCACGCTATGGAAAAGTGTTTTTACAACAAAAACACTTTACGATTATATTCGTACACATTTCAACATTTTTTAATATTTTCAGTTTCGAAGCTTGTTTTGTTTTTTTATAAAGTAAATATATGATAGACGTTTGAGAGAATCCTTTGTAAAAAAAAACAAAAACACACACCACACACACACACAAAAAAAAAAAAAAAAAAAAACAAACAAAAAAAACAGCAACAACAGGGATGCGTTTTCAATGTCCTTAATCAAACACAATTATATCTATAATTTAATTTTATCTGGTCTTATAATCATTTTTTATGAATATTTGAAATCCCGAGTAACAGATCATTCCGTGTAAGTCCCATGACTGTCCTTACAATATGTGACAGGCAGCACATATTTAAAGATTTAGTATATCTATAAACATCGTGAAAACACACATTTTACTAGACTAGATTTGACTATTTGAGTTTACCGCCGCTTCGACAGTATTTCAGTTATATAGCGACGTCCAGCTAATTACAGGTGGAAGAAGACCCCGAAAGCACAGAGGCATCCGGGTGGAACCACCGACCTACCGCAAGCCAACTGGAAAGCTTCCTCACATGAAAATCCGAATGACCCTGCCGGGATTCGAACCCATGCGGTTAGGAGCTTAAAGTCAGTGACTTTACCCTCTCGTCCACAAATTCTTGTTTAATATATTAAGAATTGTGAAATGATCTATAGTGAGTATTAAAAAAGAATGACAGCCCTCTAGGTTCCACATTTCCAAGACATCTATTTTATTTTAGCAATTATGGTGGTAGCCATGAGGTTAACATACATGCCAAAAAAAAAAAAAAATTCTAACCATCGGTTTCACAGAAGAAGAATTTTTATTTTTTATACAGAGTCAGTATATTTTAAAACAACCTTCACCCTTAGGGCCTCATTTTTATTGGATCAACTTTAATTTTGCAATTATGGAAGAAAGCTATGAGGTGAATATTTGCTTCAAATGAAATTATATTCTGACCATCGGCTTCACACGAAATTTAATTAAAATATGTGTATTTGCATGGCAACCAGAGCTCTGCATTGATCTGCCAACATATTTATTTTGTAACTTTTAAAAGCCACTTTAGAACATTCATGCGAAGTTTCATAATTGTTTGGCGATTGGTTTCAGAGGAGAAGTATTTTAAAGAAAATTGTTGATGCCGCACGGCAAACGACTGGCGATGCAAAAGGACGGGCGAATGTTTATCTCAATAGCTCACCTGGAGCACGTTGTCCTCTTGTGAATTTAAACAAGAGGGCCAAGTTTGCCATGTAGACAAATACATATTTCGAGTGGTTTCAAAGTAGATGTCATTTAAAGTTTTCTCTATATACATATAAGGCAAATTAGCCCCGCCCATAGTAGCCATTTTTTACGGATCGGAACAATTTTAGCAATCTTGCTAAAACATTCTGAAATATTTCATGTTTTTTTCCTTTCTGTTGCCATGGCAACCATAGTTCTTCATGGATCAAGTTTATTTTAGCCATTTTTGTGAATAATCACACAAGGAACATCCTTGCCAAATTTAATCAATTTCTGTCCAGTGGTTTCAGAGTAGATGTCATTTAAAATTTACACTATATACATATCAGGCAAATTAGCCCCACCCACAGCAGCCATGTTTTTTTTACAGATGGAAACAGTTTTAGCAATCTAGGTAGATGGTTACCCAAGGAACATCTGTACTAAACATTTCGAAATCTAGCCAGTAGTTTTGAAGGAGATGATTCTTAAAGTTTTCCTTATTTTTTCCGCTGCCATGGCAACCAGAGTTCTACATGAATTAAGTTTATTTTAGCAACTTTTGTAAAGGTTTACCCAAGAATCATCCCTGCCAAGTTTTATCAAAGTCTGCCCAGCGGTTTCAGAAGGAATGTTGTTTAAAGCAAATTGCTGACGACGGTCGACGGACGCATTGTGACCACAAAAGCTCACATTTGAGCACGTTGTGCTCAGGTGATCTAAAAATATGGCATTTTATATCAAAAGGAGCATAACTTCTGACCTAATTGACGGATATCAGCCATAATCGAACTTGGCCAAAAGAAAATGACTATAAACATTGTCACAGAGTTAGAAGATGATTGCTTGAGAAATGAAGATGCTAGAGTGCAAACAAACTGAACATTGGATTTTTTTAATATATAAAAGGGCATAAATCCTGACCTTATAGGACTATATCAGCCATAATCGAACTTTGCCAAGAAATTATGGCAATAAACATGGTCATAAAGATAATTGCTTAAGAAATGAAGATGCTAGAGTGCAAAGTGATCGATCCTAAAAGCTCATCCTTAGCACATGTGCTCAGGTGAGCAAAAAAAAAATAGAATAAAAAACACACATGAAAGGCAAATTTGCGTTTTGAGGTGACATGATTAAAATGATTTTAAACTTGTATGTATTCTGAGTATATTGCCTTGTCCAATTTGATATTTCATCCTAGGCTGTGTTTTTGCTCCAAATGCCAGTTTAATAATCGACTTGCCCATTTCAAAGATTTGCACGAGCCCGTGTAGCTCATAATTTTTGCCCCAGGCGCTTTCTAAGATACTCAGTGCCCTAACGGGTTGTTTACTGATCGTATCTCAATCTCAACTGCGTGGAGTTTGATCGTATCTATGTGCATCCAGGAAGATATTTCCCGTTGGAAAATTAGTAGACTGCGGCTATAAATTCCTCACACATTTTATCAATTTTTAAATCCGAGCAATCTGCGATATATTTTGATACACTTTAATTGGTCGGCGATTCGCCTTACGTCTCACAAATGGCTAATGAAAAATGTCAAGACGCAAGCAGATGCGTATAGCCAATTTCTTCGATAAAATAATTGAGGAAAACAATCATGCCTACAACCATGCGTCCCTGAGGATGTTACCTCCCAGTTCCCCACATAGATTGCCTAAGCGTAATCCCGACCGAATCTGTTAATATAAACGATCTTACCCAACCCACAATGATGATAGCAGACTGCTTAAGTACAGGGTCCAAATTGTATGCAAAAACAAAAAGAAAAAAAGAGGGCTAAGATGGTCCTAAAGACGCTTCCCTGAGAAACAAGAGCCATGTTGACATGGCCATCCCCCGCCGAATGATCGCTCTTTAGAAGAATTGTTGGAGAGTAGAATATATATATTATAGGTAAAATATCAAGGTCACTGTGACATAAATGAACGTAAAAAAATAAAATAAAAAAGGGCTGTAACTAAAAAAAAATGAAAGATAGGTTTATCATTCTTGTGCACTGCACTCTTCCTCTATGAGATCTATCAACCTATTATGTTTCAAGTTGACATCTCAAATACTTATTGACTTATGCTCCAGACAAAAATTAAGTCTCCAAAATAACAAAGGGCAGTAATTTTAAAATTAATGAAGGTAGAATTATCATTCATTCCTGTGCACTGCACTCCTCCTCATTGAGATCTATCCACCTATGAAGCATCAAGTTAAAATCGAAATACTTTTAATTTTCTGCAAGCCTCCCACATGAGGTCTATTAACCTTTGAAGTATCAAGTTCATACCTCAAATACTTTTTGACATATGCGCGGGATAAAAATAAAGTCTGAAAATAACAAAGGGCAATAACTCAAAAATTATGAAAAGTAGGGTTATCATTCTTGTGCACTGCACTCCTGCTCTATAAGAACTATCCATCTATGCAGTATCAAGTTGATTCCTGAAATACTTTTCGAGTTATGCTCCGGACAAAAATGTGGGACGGAAGGACGGACAGACGGACGGACGAAGATAGACTATTACTAGTTCCCAAGCCGCATTGGCGGGGGATAAAATTCATTCATTTCCTTTACAAGTAAATATATATTATATCATAGTTGTGCTGAATACATAATGTATGAGATCATTACCATTATTTGACTGGCCAATATCAGCCATAATTGTACTTTGCCAAAAGATTATGGCTACAAACATTTTTATGAAATTTGAAGATGATTACTAGAGAAATGCTAGATTGCAAACAAACTGAAATCTGGCACTTTTTAATATTTAAAAGGGGCAGAACTCCTGACCTAAGAGTCCGGTATCAGCCATAAACAAACCGAAGGAATATGGCTATAAACATTGTTCTAAAGTTTGAAAATGATTACTTGAGAAATGAAGATGCTAGAGTGCAAACAAACTGAAATCTGGCATTTTTTTTAGTATTAAAAGGGGCATAAATCCTTACCTAAATAGCCGATATCGACCATTATCGAACTTGGCCGTGAGATTATGGTAATAAACATTATCATACAGTTTGAATATGACTGCTTAAGAAATGAAGATGTGTAAACAACCTTACTGTGAATGGCAGATGGACGGACGACCGACATTCATCGATCCTAATAGCTCACCCTGAGCACATGTGTTCAGGTGAGCTAAAATCAAACAGAATGGCTCTCAAAAACACAATTTTCAAAACACAATTACTGCTGGCTTGACTATGATAAAAATAAACAATATGATTAATGTTCTCTGTGTTTTAAACACAAAAAGTCAAGCACTATGACCCACGACACCATTTTCTTTTCTAACCAGTAGGCCTATGCTTAACCGACACATGGAAGGTATCGATCATTTGAACGCATTAGCAGAAATAGCCATGCAAAATTGAATACTGATTGATCATTCAAGTTGAATGTTGATGCTTGCTAAGTTACTGTGTTGTGAACATATCATAATCATTTAAGACTATTACTTCTATGTATGGTTTTAATATTGAACATATCATTCATTTTGGAACTCTTGCTTAAATAAGGGATCTCATCGCTGAGCACTATCCCTGTACCCTCCATGTCTTAAGTGGCTAAACACAGAAGAGACACATGCAAACTAACTGTAAGCACATTGTTTCTTGTTTTGTTTAACAGAAGCAATAGTATGACTCAATAAAAAAATCAGGTGGCCCCTTTTCAGAGATGGCATGGGACAGTGGCCCTTTGTGTGACAATCCTGGAATGAATTCTGAGAGTCTACAGTACCGTCTCCAGGAGTTCAGGTTGTGGGGAAGGGGGGGGGGGGGCTTTGCTCGAGCCGGGAGAATGGTGTATTTATAGTTTTGATTGGGATCCAGGGGATTTTTTAATTTAAAACTGTAAAATAGTGCATTTTTGTGACTGTTTTGTTGGTTATATGTCTACATTTATGTATGGTCCGGGAATTTTTGAGGGGGCGGGTGCCGGGTGCGCCCCACCCTAATCCCCAAGGTCTATCTACAGGTCCCACTTTTTAGTCATGCCACTAGAAACACGACTTTATATCTGTTTAACCTATCTATCTATCTATATATACTGCACAAACTCCCCTTTCGGGTATTACTGGCAGGTAACCTTACCCACTTTATACAACATTCACGTTCTCCTCATACCTTACCATATGAAATGACCCAAATAAGAGAGAGAGAGAGAGAGAGAGAGGTGGGTGAAGCAAATATGAAACATGTCCTAACACGAAATCGAAAGTAGCGTAATATATTATATTATTTTAAGACACAGTCTTATCTACAGGGCCTTCCTCAATATGATCCATACGTATTTATAAAAAATAATTATTGATTAAAATAAAAAAAATTCATTATCTAGTACAGTATTTTATAGAAATGGATTCAAGGACAACGATTAATCAGACGATAATTAAAAAAACGAGAGTGTTGAACGTTTCGTTTACATGCATGGCAAGCCAACCAGCATAATCACTCACTGGTTGTTGCATCAAAGAAACACAAAATACCGAAAAATACCTCTAAATGTTCAGCTTTTTTCTGCCAATTTCCCGATTTGTTTTAAATTTTCCTTCCTGCTTTGTTTTCTTAGAAAAAGGGAGACAACTCTATATGAATTTAACGCCGTAGTGCAATCAAAGGACTGAAAGCACAGAAGTTATGTGTGTGTCTCAAATGAAAGGAGGTTTGTCGAGCTGCAGATCTGCTGGGTCACTTAAATTTTGTTTGATACCAACGTTAAATAGAATAATGAAAATAGTGTTGCTGTAGTTTGCCTTTTTGGATAAAGATAATACATATTGATGGAAATCTCATTAACTGCGTGTAAGTGAAATAGGGAGGGAAAGAGTGGCGATTAGCTTATTGTTAGGGAAAACTTGATGTGAATGTTAGATATAACATGGCTTTGTATCAGACTTATGCTTTCTATGTGTGTTATCGTAACAACATAAAATAACCGAAACCTGAATATTTACTTCTCATAATTAATTTCTATCCATCTTAAAAGGGGCCGAGCGGTTACGGTCGTGGACTACAAATCTCTCAGCCCCTCACCACTGTGGGTTCGAATCCCGGTGGGGACTTCGGATTTTTCATGTGAGGAAGCCTTCCAGCTGGCTTGCAGTAGGTCGGTGGTTCTACCCAGGTACCTCTGTGTACTCGGGGTCTCCCTCCACCTGTAATTAGCTGGACGTCGCTATATGATTGAAATACTATCGCAGTGACGGTAAACCCCAATACAATACAACAATCTTAAAAGGACATGTTTACTATTGTCAATCCCCATACTTATCATAGTAAGTTGCCATAAAATATCGGTATCATAAATCTTCACACCGATTCACTCACACAGTTTTTCGTTCCAGGAGCTTTTGATTTTTTTTATATTATTGTTTAGTAATATTAAAATAACTATGATCTACCTATTAAAACATATGGACTTGAATGCAGGATTTTTAATATGTTTGTGTGTTGGTGAGATAGAGGAAGAGTGTATACGTACGTTGACCTAAAATTTAAATATTTGTTTATTGTCAATTTTTATTTCTTTTTTTATTTTATTTTTTAATTATTTTTTTAAGGAAGAGGGAATATGGGAGATAATCAATGCCAGTCATTAAGGTAGGGCTGTATTTGTTATCCCCCTTAGACCATATATTGACTCTCACCATACTCTTGTTGTGTAATTGTGTATGGGGTGCTTAATGAACATTTATTGACTGAATAGCGAAAAGTACAAGTCGGTAGTCAAGACTATTAATAAATGGAATTCCATTAGGTTCTTTGCCTGTAAATGAAATAAATTTAAACGCAAAAAAACAACAACAGAAAAACAGTAAACACGAAAGTATGATGACAAAAACTCGAAACTGCAATAATAAAAATGCAAAAGTACGACGGCAAAAACACGATGATTGAAACGCGATATATTTTTGCGTTATCGTGCTTCCGTCATCGTACCTTCGCGATTTCGTCGTCTTGCTTTCTCCCTTCGGTATGTAAGCGCAAAAAAGTGGATCCGAATCAGATTATTTCATTCAAAGGAGAATTGACCTGACAGAGTTCATTTGTGTGTGTGTGAATTCAAAAACTGTGTAATAAAATAAAGAATGTTAAATGACTCATATGTAATCGAACATTTTTTTCATTTACTTTGTATGAGAGGAACAGGAAAAAAGGATAAGAATGAAAGAAGAAATAAGATGGAACTATATAGCTAATTTCTTTATATTTATTAATATATATTGTTGTTTTCTTTTGTCCGTTCTTGGTTTTTTTATTTATTTTTTTGTTGTTTTTTTTTTGTATATTTTATCCTGCAAAATGTATATGTTCTCTGCTCCATTTGCCTTAAAAAAAATCCAATTTTGTTTTTTTTTATTGAAAAAACATTCACATATCCATATTCAGTCCAATTATCCTAACATTAAGATGAAAAATTTTCAATAAATACACAAACTAGTTACTGTACAAATTAAGAGCATGTCAAAACATGGAACATAGATCGCTCTACAACTGGTAGGTAGAAAACCGCAGATTAATCTAGATTATAAAGAGACTT
The DNA here is from genome assembly GCA_021229015.1 of Solen grandis. NCBI lineage: Eukaryota > Metazoa > Mollusca > Bivalvia > Adapedonta > Solenidae > Solen > Solen grandis. Next base: position 2,251,461 of record CM037784.1, on the reverse strand, counting down.
TTTTCAAAATCAATTTATCAAATTACATTTTTTTAAATAGCAGAAATAACAAAAACCTAAGAAAATAAAATATTTGCTTAGGTGCAAATTTATTTCCCTTGGGGCTTGGCTTTGAAAATGACCACCAAGAGTAGGGATATTCATCGAAGAGGGCACTATGGCACACAAGTTTGAATCTTTATTTGTTTCAATAACAATTTAGATACAAAAGAATCAATGTACATTGCATTCAAGTAATATCAGGGGGCCATGATGGACATACAGATACATGACAAGGACCATCAAACAGTTGCTATCAAGAAAAGCGGTTATTCATAGTTTGGGCTAAATCGAATTAGTTGTTCGTTCTGTGAACAATTATTAAATTTGTATTTTTTAATGAATAATATAAATTACAGAGATAAGCTTACTGAAAGAAAAGGAATTTTGTAAATTGAATACATACATTTGGCAAAATCTGGAATAGAAACGTGTTTATTTCTGTGTTCGGTTTATAGAGAAAAAAAACGGAACTTGTTAATAAGAACAATATAAGGTGCAGATATATTACATATACCTTTTGGAAATCGGTGTTCTGGGAAAATAAAATAGATTAATATTTGCAACACAAATCTGTTAAGAGGAAAAAAATGAAGGATATAAGCTACAGAAATCTGTTCATTGAAAAAATAAAGGGAATACGTATTTCACTTTCTTGGAAAAATATTGATAATGCATTGACACAGAAATCAAAACTACAAACTATTGGAAAGTTTGAAATATAATTACGGAAAATGGTATCTTTGGGGAAAAATGGAAAAGTATAAACCAAAGTTTTGAGAGCAGACGTGGAGGACCGTTGTTAGTGATGTACAACTTGGCCCAAAATCACAGGTCATGTCAAAAAACAAATAGATAATAACAAAAAACGTTTATAATGGCAAAAATGATCACAATTTAAATAATGTCATCAGAACATATAATTAAAGATTTTTTAAGGAAATACAGTAAACTGTAATATTCTAAAGGCTGATAGAGAGATATTCCTCACCTGGACAATCGTGGGTCTCGAAAAAAGTGTGTGTGTGTGTTTTTTTTGTGTGTTTTTATGAATGTTATCCACATTCAGTTGAATAATGAATTCTTTCACAAATTTACTGTCAATAACAAAATACGTACATATAGTGTTGTACAAAAACATTCTCCAAAAAGAAAAACTATAATTAAAATATGGTAAGATTTAAAGTTATCCAAAGAAAGAAAAGAATGATGGAAAAGAAATCTTCATTTCCATATTTGATTTATCTGATGGTATTTATCAAGGTATGATGTAAAAAAATATACATGTAAACATTTTATAAATTAACAAAGGGAAGTCACCCGATTCGGTCTCTTTGGTTTGAAATGAAAAATTAAAGAAATATGAAATTAAGCACAATGAGTAAAAAAATAATGATAATAAAAATTTGATAATAAAAATTTCATCCATGTTACTGAAAATGAATCTAATTAACCTTTTAAAATGGACTGTTTGATAAAATACTAATTAGTAAAATGTACTGCATTAAAAACTCTGAGTCTTTAAATTGGCAATGTGTTTTTTATTTAAATAAAAAATAAAATGAAAATGCCCTCGCACACAAAGCAAAGGGGTATAAGGACTTATCAAATATAATGCACACAAAAAACTATTCAATATACTCGGTATGCACACATACATTGGGCAAAATTAATTTGTATTGCAAATCGTATCTAATTAACTTTTGCAGTAAAAAACTCACACTGGGCCCCTGTTACTGCAAATCTAAACTTAACATTGGCTATTCCGGGATATACCCTCAAAAACAAAAACTCTTTTTTCCTAAATATGATTTTAGCATGAAACAGAATGATGTTGAATTTAAGTAAAAAGAGAATGGGAATCGCCAAAGCTTTTCATCCCAATTTTCATTTTAGGGAATACCCTCTCACAAATTTCCTCGAGGTGTAAATGGCCTATGGAGGTTTCAAGATAAAATGTATATAAAATATCAGTTTTGTTCACTTATTTTAAAAAAAAACCCCAAAACATTTCACTCATTTTTTTTCACCAGGGAATAAAAAATAGGTGTTCCCTTTTTCTGCCAGGTAGGGAGTGGTTTTATAAAAATTGTTATTTCCCCTCACGCTGTCCAGTGAAAGGGTAAAATTACATTTTCACTAAGGGGTATAAAAAAAAAATCCATAATTTCATTAAACAATGCAATAAATGAAATAATAAAATCCATATTTCACACCCTTTTGTCTGAAAGCGATATTTTAAAATTACATATCCCTTCCCTAAGTCAAAGAGTTTAAATAATAAAAAGATGCATTATCACTCACTACATCATGAAGTGAAATTAAAAAGTACATTTTCCAGAGTGAAAATAAAAAACGTACCATTTTCACTCGATAACGCTGAATTAAGATTTCCGTCGGGGCGGAAATACGACGCGACTGAGGCAGTGGATTCAAACCGTTAGACCCCCCCCGGGCCAATCCCTTCTTTTTCACGGAAATTTGGACTTCGCCGAGCCTTTCGGGCACTGTGTTCCCCGCTGGAACCCCAAAATTTGTGTGGGCCGGGGTTTCCCGATGGGTGGGCCCCCGGGTTTAGCCGAAATATCAGAAATGGTGGTTTTAAATATCCTTTGGGAAAAAAGTAAAGGTGTTGCACGCAAAAAAGAGTCCCCTAACGTGGGTGCTTTTTTCCGTTAATCTGCAACCAGATTTTGGTCTGAGGAAAAACAACAACAAAGCAATCGCAGAATTTCCGTACTGCCATCTATTCATTACCAAGTATTTTAATATTATTTTAAACCTTTTTTTAATCTTTGGTCCCGATTGCCTTTAACTGGATGGACGGACCGACGAACTGCCAAACTTTAGTCTCCCCCCCCACTGACTGTTAAAACCGTAGGGGAATTAATAAAATTGTTTTAGTATTTTGTTTGTTTATTGGGGTTAATATCATGCCAACAGTTATCAGTCATTTGGACCCCAATGTCAACTTGGACAGTATAAAGCTGCAAACTCCCGTATCATGCTAGATATGTGGCGTGAAACCACACCGGTCAAACATTACTCTTCACCGGCCAGCCAGTCCGGAACTACCTTATATGTGAGTACAACCCGGGAGCTATACCAGTACCCTTCTAAAACCTTTGGTAATTATTTATTTCATTTTATTTTAATTTGCGGCTGGGAGCAAACTCCCCCCAATCTTCTGATTTTAGGGGCGGATACCCCAAAAAACCAGGACCCCAATTGACCTTATGGGTACCCGGTAAAAAGTTCCAAGAGTTATTAAGCCTCACCTGTGAATTGGAGAGAGTGGGTTGTTGTTCTTCATTTGGTCCCCAAACTTCGAATGTAGGATGGGAAAACGGACTTCTCATCATAGGCCGTCCTCAGGTGAAAAGTGGGCCCAAAGGGAAATTTAAAGTCAGTCATTTATTTTGGTAAAATTATCCACTTTAAAAGGTGTTTCTGCAAACCCTAATATTAAATTAAATTTCCTCCAAATGCCTATTTTTATTGACAGCCAAAAGCGTATGCACTAAGAAAACACCTGTAACGTCCATGTTGGGCAAAAACCCTAACCAGGTAGGGAGTAAATGTACAGCCACACCAGGTTGAACCTGGACCCTTTTCTTACAGGGCAAGGCTCTACCTTGAACTAAAACATGCTTACTAAATTTCTAACCAATAATTCTCAACCAATAATGGTTTTTTTCACCCCAACACTCCACACCCACATTATATTTTTAAATATTAAAGAAGGGAGAGATAGATAGGGAGAGAGAGAGAGAGAGAGAGAGAGAGAGGATGAAAGCTGGGATCAGAGCCTCTCACTGTCCGCTGGGGCGGAAGTTTGGGAGTCTCTTGTCCACGCTGCTTGGACGCTCGAAGAATACTTGTGGGGTCAGGTTCACAGGCTGCTCAATGTCATCAGGATGGGGAAAACGGGCCGTGTTTCATAGAAACAAGTCATGTGCATTAAGGGTAATTTCTTGCAAAATGGGTTAAAAACTTAAAATGCAAAAGGTAATTTTTTTGGGTAATTTACGGTAATTTTTTTTCTGCTATTTGTGGATGAACACAAATCCTTTGAAATGGAAAAAATTCTATTATTTAACAAAAGGTTTGCTGTCTGCGATTGAATTGTCCCCAAAATTTATTTACGTTGAGGTAACTCTTTAAAATTTTGATCTGAAATCTATAAAAAAAACATTTAAAATGGGAAGTAAGGAACGATTCCTGTCTTTTACTAAATTATACCAAGGCAGCTGTAAAAATTTTGTGGGATTATGGTTGACGGAAGAGTATGTGGGATGGGAAAAATGGATAATTTCCTTAGGGTAATATTATAATTGATATTTTAATTGTTTTTCTTTAAATAGCAAAGGTTTGC
>CM037784.1:2196947-2246947 GCA_021229015.1 Solen grandis | reverse complement strand
ATAAAACCAGATCAGTCTGCGAGTAACTCGCAGGCTGATCAGGTTTTATGCTGTTCGCTGCTCCTCAGTGGTCTGGGAATGAGGATTTTACAATTAAATTTGGTAAGGTTTGAGTTTGGCTTTCTGCAGATCAGGCTTTATGTGGTACCTATTGAGTGCGTCAAAATGAGTCTATATGAGGGAAAGGGTTAAGTTATTATAAGAGAATGTAGTACATACTTATGGGTGGTTTTGTAAACAGGTACAATTACACTTTAAGTATTGCCTATAGTTCCGCTTGCAATGGCTTACAAGTGTAGATCCAGCAATAGCGTCTTACAGTAGGGCCTAGTAATGGTGTAGACATAGGGGAATTATTAGAATTGTCATTTTTTTTAAGTATTAAGCCCTGACTACGAAACAGACCCCCTTTCTGTATGAAAGATTTAAAAAAATCCTGTTTTTATCAAATTGACATTGGAGGTGGCATGAAATGTTTAACAGTCTGAAGCTAGTCCATTACTGCTCTAATAATGGCATGATAATCAAATATTAGTTACTCTTACTTCTGATCAGGTATTTAAATTTTCATTACTTTATTTCAATTGGTAATAATAAATTTACAAGAATTAGATACAGTCGACATTTTATTAAGAGACCACTCAAGGGACTGCCAAAAAGCAGTTGTTTAATAAAATGGTCTCTTAATAGATTTTTGGAAATCCAGACAAACAATTAATACATGTACAAACTGTAAGCTAAATTGTATCACAACATTATGTTATATTACAACATGAATACGATACAAATTGCAAATTGTACATTCTTTTGTTTTTATACTCATGAACATCAACATGATTTTTTTTTGTTTCTTACAATATATTAGTTGAAATGTTGGAATAATTCCTTGGTCCATCTGCAGAAGCTTGGATTTGGTGTTCTTACTTAAATTGAATATCTAATTCATGAATACAATGGATTTATTCTGAGAAACAATATTCTTTAATGATGATCTTTCCTCATTTTTCTGACTAACATAAATCCCGATAAATTTATTTCCAGTGCGCCCTGGATGCATATGCTTTCCTTGTTGAATCAACATAAGTCGCAACATACTTACATATAGGTATGAAAAATAAATGATACAATTAGCATCCTGAAGTCTTAATTTACCTTATTCCCAAATGTTGTTTTACCATACTCCTAAGCATTTGGCATTTGGAGGGATGGTATATTTGTTATGCTTAGATACTGTTGAAACGGGAACCAGAGTCGAACTTGAGTCGCACATGGTGCAGCGATGTGTGATCAATACAAATTCGTTATCAGGTGAGCACTTGCGACCCAGATAATTGTTTGTTTGTTCTGATGTTTTTAAGATAATTAATACTCCATTGTACATGTTCCAGCGTACTCAATAAGTAGAAATGTGCAAAAATATCCATAGGGAATTTAACACCACTACTCAAAAAAGTTGATTTTGCACATAATCTGAGCTGCTGGGACTTGGTGTATGTGGTCGCTGGTCGCATAATGAAAAAGTTGTTTAATGGGACAGTTTTTTTCTGTAAAAAAGTTTAGGTGGGATTTATAATGGTCATTTAATAAACAAGAGGGCCATATACTTAGGCCCTATATCGCTCACCTGAGGGGTCTTGATGTATAGGCATTGAAGACATCACCATAGGGCCAAGATTTTGACAATCTAGGTAATGAACCATTTGATGATGCTTCATACCAAATATCTAAGCTCTAGGTCCTGCAGTTTTGCAGAAGAAGATTATTAAAGATTTTCCTATATAACTCTTTGTAAAACAAGTGACCCCTGGTGCGGGGTCATTTATCACCATAGGGCTATGATGTAAACAATCTTGGTAATGACCCATAAGATTGCTCATACCAAAATCAAGCTCTAGGCCTAGGTTTCATAGAAGAAGATTTTTAAAGATTTTCCTATATAACTCTATGTAAAACAAGTGACCCCTGGCGCGGGGTCATTTATCACCATGGGGCCATGATTTGAACAATCTTGGTAATGGTGTATCAGACAATGCTACATACCAAATATCTTAGCTCTTGGCCTTATGGTTTCAGAGTAGAATTTTTTTTAAAGTTTTTCCTATATAACTCTATGTAAAACAAGTGACCCCTGGGCGGGGTCATTTATACCTGGGCCATGATTTGAACAATTTGGTAATGGTTATAGACAATGCTACATACCAAATATCTAAGCTCTAGGCCTTTTGGATTTGGAGAAGAAGTTTTTTTAAGATTTCACTTTTAAAATCTATTTTTAGCTCCTGTGACCTAATTATGCAATGGACTGGAACCATTTGAACAACTTTGGTAGAGAGTCTGCCAAGGAACTTTCCTGCAAAATAATTTTGAAATTGGCCAAGTGGTTTTGGAGGAGAAGTCGTTTGAACGAAAAGTTGACGACGGACGCACCCACGGACGCACGCAGGTACAATGGACGACGGACAACGGGCGATCACAAAAGCTCACCTTGAGCACTTTGTGCTCAGGTGAGCTAAAAAAAGTCACTCAATACAGGTGGTCACATATACAATGTTGACTGTTCATGCAAAAAATGAAACAGATGCCGTATGGTATCATTCTACACAACAACTACCAATAGGATGATCACAAACAAAATTACCCTAAACAAGTGATACTTACTTTCTACCCCTGTCATCTATATGATTTACGTCTGCTTTTGCTGCCAAAAGTGCCTTTGTACAGCTGGTGTTGCCAAGGGTGATGGCATAGAACAAGGGAGTGCATTTGTTTTTGTCCATCAGGTTACAGTCTGCCCCATTTTTCCTCAGTACCTCCACACACTCGAAATGTCCTCGGCTTGCCGCGCAATGCAAGGCTGGAATACAGAAATCAACGCATTGAAATTATTCCCAAGTTTTGGCTGTAGAAATCAAAGCACTGAAAGCATTAAATTATTCACAATTAAAAATTGCCTGCCAAAAAATAAATCATTCATAGGGTACTGAAAATATTCAAGCATGAGTTCTATCATTCACAATTCTGGCTACTGACTCCAGGCAGAGATCAAAGTACTGAAATAACTTAATATCTTAATTTACATTTTTTCTACAATGGTCCAAAATCATGAATTTTGCACCTTAGAAAATCATTAATAGAATCTCAACCCCATTGGGTTCAAACCAACAACATTCCAGTTTAGAGCCACTCTACAGTTTGCAAAGTATATAAGAGACAATAATAATAAATGGACTTGCTTAAGGCCTTGACAAGCAGTGCAGACTTAAACCATTAAATTCACCCTTTTTTCAATATTTCAGAAAAAATGTTCCATTCTAAAGAAAAATAAATTTTTGAGCAACTACATGATGGACTTTTACACAGTTGCCATATTGTTTAAAAGGTTAAAACTTGAAAGAAACACTATTATTATTGAAGGTGATTAATAGAACAATATGGCGATTGTAATAACGTCCATCATGTAGTTGCACAATTTTTATTTTTTTTTATCTTGAGAAAGGCAAATTAAACCAACATATATTTTGAGTGCAGACTTAGATCAGGCAGATCTTGGAAGGAGCTGTATTAATCAGAGTCTAGTACAGAAATTGCAAAATTGTTTAACCATGACAATCCAACAGCTTTGCATCTGGTATATGCACGATTTTCACCTTTTTGTATAAAGAAATGTTGGTAAGCAACAAGAGTGTTCTTTGAAACACGTGTGTCACCTGCTAAAGTGTGACGGAAAAAGTGTGACTGATGTACAGACAGATGGACAGACAGATGATGGAAAAGTGATCCCTTTGTGTCACCTCTGTTTACAGCAGGTGACACAAAAATATTGCTTTTTATTTACATTTAGCTATTCTAGATTCCATTCACCCTGAAAAAACATACATTTGATTTAACTTGTAATGGTTGGAATATCCAAGAACAGGGTCTCACAATGTTCATGTTGCAAGTCGGACATCCATTCAGACTCGTTAATAAATAGAGTTTTATTTTGGGAACAATATTTTCCTGCAAATGCATGTATAACTTTTACCTGATAAATTCCAACACATATGTATTACATAACTCCCAATGTATGAATGTGTTGTCATAGCAATGGAAGGACACACAAAGTTTTAATTACATACAAACTGTTCTTTTCAGTTATCTTTTTGATTTGTTATGTTTTATATCTGCATGTTTATCAATGGGGATTAAATTATGGCAAAGTAAGTTGTAATGTGTTCAGTTATTAATTTTCAAAATTTAAACAAAATTTGTTGACAAATTATTATACTAGATGGTATTATATAGGTGTTGGATTAAAAATGGCTGTAAGTGTATTTGAATGGTTTAGACTTCATATTTATCATTTTCACTTGATTTATGGTTTAAACCAAATGTATGCCTATTCACTATATCATGATTGTATTATAACTGCTCGTATAAACATACATTCATGCTCGGTGTAAAACCATTGCTTAATACATCTTCATTTAATAATTTATTAGAATTTAATATCTCCCTTTTCAAAGCTTAGTGACATCAATATACTGATCTTCCAATGAAATACTCTTCAGCAAGGAGATTCTACAATGATGTTACACAGTAGTTTTATTACTGGAAAAAAAATCACAAATAATCTTTCTGTTCAATATTTCAAAAGGCTTCATGCCATTGGCAATGTTTCCAGACCAGGGTAGAAATAACTCATAAAATATTCATAAGAACTTGAATCATCTGCCAAATAAGCTATAGAAATGAAATGGAGCATAATTGAGAGGCAAACGAAATCCTGTAATCACTTGGAAAGTGCTATACTTGTGGACAGTAATATATTACTGATTTATTTTATATTTTTGAAAACAAATATCATTTATGTATTGGTTTCAAATAATTTAAAGAAATCCAATCATGTACTTTTAAATTGTTTATAAACTCTTCATTTGTATAATTTTTCTTTTGAACTTCTGACCTACTGAATTATTTCTGACCATGCAAGCAGCAAATTTCATTAGTGCATAAACCATGCCCAAACTTTAGGTAAGTACAAACTTACCTGTTAAATCATCCTTGTCCCGAGAATTTATGTCAGCTCCAGCTTTCAATAATAATTTGCAAGACTCCGCATTTCCTGAAAAGTGAACATTCCAATTAACAAAAAAAGTCCCTAAATTAAAATATAATACAAAAACAATACCCGATGATAAAATTTACATTTTGAGGGCTTGATGCATGGAATTAAATATATATAAAGAAGCAATTACAATATTTTTGCATTTCGTCCTCAATGAAATTCCACAGAATTATTCTGATGTATGTCACATGGTGAGAAAAATATGCAGTCTAACCGGGACTCGAACACGGGGCTTTTCGCTTACAGGGCAATCAATGTTCTACAGATTGAGCTTCCTGGCCACATATACATCATTCTCCCCTACTGTGAGTTATCTGCACTGTGACTTACTCCCCTGCCAGATTGGAATTTGTCCTCAAATTTCCAAACAGGTCCAGAGGACAAGGTGAACATGATCTCAGAGCACATACAGCCATGGCCCCATGTTGGGCACCAAATGTCACAGGGTGTGAAAAATATGCAGCCTGACCAGGACTCGAACCCAGGGCCTTTTGCTTACAGAGCGAACGCTGAGCTAATGCTCTACGGACTGAGCTACCTGGCCACTTACATATGATTCTCCCCTTTCGTGAGTTAATGGTACAGTGACATGTATAAATCCAAATTGGGATAAAAGCTATCTTTGAAAGATTGATGAGTTATCCCTGCACTGCACTTTGTCTCAGGAAAAAAAACATATTGTCTCCCTTTGGACATTTCAGATAGTCAGTATTTAGCATCAAGCTTTGTGTGTATTCAACTTAACTGTTCAGGTGGAGTTGTGCTTATGGTATCAATGGACAGACAGATGAAGAAAGTGTTTCCTATAAATCCATCCCTTAAGTCTGTTTTTACCTCATATAGATTCATTTTGATGTTTTGACAAACAGAGCAGACCCAGATCTGACAGTTCCTAGAGAGAAGCTATCTAATCAGAGTTCCTTAGGTTTGCTCATAGCTCAGATATTACACAGTCTGCTTGACAGAAAAAATCCATCTAAAGTTAGGTTAATTGATATTTATTAAGTCACATGTTTATAAAGCGGATCTGCTTTCATTATCTTAAATCAATCTTCATGGCATATTAAGAGAATTATACCTGAACATGCAGCCCACAGCAGGGGTTGTCTTCCAGCATCGTCCAAAACATCAAGCTTCACCTTACTGTCGATCACCTTCCGTAGAACCTTCTCCGATATTTTCGAGTCTGAATGACCCGCGTTGGCACCATTCATCTGCGCTGCGTAGTGGATGGGGTAAGCATGGTGGTTATCGTGAGACGAAAAATCTGCCTTGTGCTGCAGTAGAACATCCAGCACCTTCAGGTGGCCGCTTACTGAAAGTAAAGAGTAAACAGGTTTAACTAGAAATATCACTGATGATGATTAATACCCCCACAAAATGCTGTGAACCAGAATATTAAGATTTATCGATTGGTCAAGGTACTTTTGGCAAAGTCTAAGTCAAGAAGGGGCCTAAACTGTGTCAAAAATTTACAGATATTGCCCAAAGCAGAACTTAGCCTTTATTTTATTGAGATAAAGATGTGTATCAAAATGTATCTTAATCTGCTGAGTTTATGATAAGTTATCGATCAGACAAGATATTTTGGGCAAATTCTGAGTCAAAAATGGGCCATAAATGTGTAAAGATTTACAGATTTTGCCAAGCATGGCTTTCATTTTATTAGGATAAACATATGTACTAAAATTACATAAATCAGTCAGCCTGTTCATGAGTTATTGATTGGACAAAGCCAACAGACTGCCTCACCAAGTCAAATTATCATGACGCTGGGCCAACCAGGCCTGGAACTATGCTGAGCGCCAAGCAAGGGAGCTATACCAGTACCATTTCTAGTGACTTTGGTATATCACAGCTAGGGATCAAACCTATGACCTTCCATTAACGCTCTAATTACTCAGCCAATAAGATAGGTCTACTTTAAGTGTACTAATGATTTACAGAGATAACTGTTTTCAAGCAAACCAGTGGATACAGTTAATTTCTTATTTTTACTCTAAATTCTATCATTAACTTGTATCTATTTCTATTGTTATGCAGTGCATAAATACTAATTTAACAAATGTGTTCATCATTGATTATCAATGACCCACCCACCTGCTGCCCAGTGAGATAGTTTATGACCCTCATTATCCTTTGTGTCAATGTCAGCTCCCTTGTCCAGTAGCAGCCGTATGAAGTTCATGTTGCCAACGAGCACAGCCAGAGCTAGGGGCGTGTAACCCTGTGTGTCCTTGACCTCAAGGATAGACTGGTCCTTCTCCAGTAGCATCTCGGCACACTGCGTCTCTAGGTTATCGGCACAATGGTGGAGTCCAGTCCGCCCATCTACGTCCTTGGTAGTTAGAGAGGCCTGAAATGATTCAGTCAAGTGTCAGTAAGATATCTTGTCATACATCACACAACATTCTTGTGATAAAAATGAATACACACATAACAGACGTTACTGGGAAAGCTGTAACGTTACTGTGTGCTACTTTTTAATTCTAACCTCACATGCACTCTGTAATTCGAGAGCTGATTTTTGTTCAATTCCTCATGGAAATGTTTCAGCTCAATGCTTTCAAAAGGCTGACATTTTACCAAAAGAGAACATGTTAGCAATTGCTACCTTTCTTGGTTTACAATGATTTGTTTAATATCATCACAAAAATAGCTGATGCCAATAATTATGAAAAAAAAATAGAATGCTACCAAAAAAACTAGAGCTAGTAGTGCCCCAACAATACTTCCACTATGCTTTCTAGTTTGAATTTATTTCTTTTCGTCGATTGGGAAGAAAGTTCTTACTAATCCTTCTTGGTGGTTCCTGGAATGGACCATTTCTTTATTCCTGCCATAAAATATTCCCTCCCCTAATCAGGGTACAAACCCACAACCTTCAGATCTGGAGTGATGTACAGTAACACTGAACCACAGCACCCTTTTGCACTATCATTTAGGTTTAATACCAGCCCAATTGTCTGGCAAAATTTCTTAACATTACAGCCATAATAAACAAACTGTCTTAATTATAGCACAATATCATGGATCATATCAAACAGAAACTTCAAACAGCCTATCCTTAAGTAAACAAGTAACTGGTGTTGCATGCAACACATGAATCCCCTATTGGTGAGGTGCATAATATTTCCATTACCATAGCAACCAAATTTTGGTCCAAGAAAAAGACAAAGTGATGTGCAGAATCTCCATACTGCCATCTTTTCATATACCAAGTTTCACAATATAATCTTTAATGTTTTTTGAGTTATCATCCAGACTGAGAGACGGACAGACGGACGGACGGAGGAACAGACGGACAGACAGAGGGCAAACCTATAGTCCCTTCAGATGTAAACACCGGTAGGGGACTAAAAGAAAATGTATAATTATGTATTATAATAAAAGTCACTTACGCCTCCCTCTAGAAGATATTTGAGCTGCTCAGCATTACCATTCTGACATGCGACAATGATGGAAGTTTTATCGTCATCTGCCTTCTGATCCATGATCTTTTTCGAAAATTTGGGACACAGAGCGAGAACTTTGTTGAAATACCTCACATCGGGACTCCCACAACACAGGTACAATATAGATCGACCCTCACTGTCAACTGTGTCAAGGTCAGGCTTGTGTCTGAAGCAAAATGCAATGCAGTTAATCTATAATGCACTTCATTGTAACTGAATAAAGTAAATCTAAAAAAATGAATTAGATTATAAATAATTAGTGTTATGCCTGTAATAATAAAAATAAATTTTAAGGGGTGAGTGTAAAACTAGGCTAAGTGCTTATATAAATATATGCACTTAGCCTAGTTTCACTCTCATACCTTGGTATATACACTGCATGGTCCAGTTAAATGTCAGTGATTTTTTGGAGTAAATTTACTACCTTTTAAAGGTGGTCTCCCCAAGCCAAAAACTGACATTTTTCCCCAAATAACTACCTATTTTTCCAATGAAATAGCCTTCTTTTTTTAAAATAATTTGTGGAGTTTTAATGAAATTTGACTTATTCTTATGATTTTAATGCTGATTTGAAACTTTCTATGACATATACCACCTATAATTAGGGACAGCTTTGGTTAATTCAAAGCATTCCCATTATCATAATTGATTTCCCTTTTTTTTTTCTTTTTTTTTATAACACTAATTTTTGAAATAAGAAAGCCACAGGGTGTAATTTTAAGAAGAAATCACTATAGGAAAAATAAAGGGTTATTAACATAATAACTTTGTATGAGAAAAAAAGTCATAAAAATTGGTTAAAAAGCCCAAAATTGCTTAATTCAAGGTTAAGAAAAAAGTCTTTTATATTGAGGTATCCAAGGTCACAGACCACACCTCCTGCCCCTCCCATGAGTGTTCTTAAAATACAACCCATGTATACCCCTTAAAATACAACCCATGTACACCCCTTAAAATACAACCCATGTACATCCCTTTAAATACAACCCATCTTCATCCCTTTAAAATACAACCCATGCACACCCCTTAAAATACAATCCATCTTCACCCCTTTAAAATACAACCCACCTGTATAACACCTGTATTAAGCAGTTAACCTGTATTCAGCTGTGAATTTTGATATTACCAAACTAGAATTTTGTTATATTTTTAAGCTTCATTTAGCAGTCACCTTTGTTAAGCAACCACTTTCTCTTGTTCCCTTACCTGACCACATAAGACAGGTTTGAATATACTAGAATATTTATATGATACCAAATGGAATATTTTGAAACTGTAAGTGGTAAAGTTAAAGAAAAATCTTGTACAATGAATATTACATAAAAATTATATTCTATAGTTACATAAAGAAATAACATTTTGATTAAGGGAAATGGGATTATTTTTTAATTAGATATTTTTAACAAACAAATGGCCTCAACAACTTCAACATTTGAAAAATAAGGTTAGTCACCTCCATAAAACACATAAAAAAATGTTTTATTATTTGATTATTTATCATTTAACAAATCAAATAACTGAAGCATCACCAATTCATTTTGACAAAATGAACAATTTCTAATTCACAAGTAAAATTCCTGATCCATGCCACAATCGTGCTGTTTAACTTTAAACAGCATGAGCTTTATATTCGACCAATGAGGCTTAAGTGGGTACTTTTTAATTATTTGTGAAAATAAATTAACATGAAGATTATATGTAGCACTGTAAACAACAAAGCCTTTTATTATTGTTCTTTTTTCTCTTAAAGTTTCGGGGTCAATGTGACCAAATTTTGCTTGGGTCACACTTTCATTTTCCATGAAGGAACATTTTGTAAAACAAACTTCAGAGTAAATTTCTAGAGCAGATATTGAAAACAAACATTTTTCATGAAATACTGAAACTTACACCACAAATTTCTATTCCATACCTCTCTCTCTCTCTCTCTCTCTCTCTCTTAAATCAAATCAATGTAACCTGTCAACAAAAATTCCTGTACATGAGCTTTCTCACTCTCAAATCAAGCTAAGCCAATATAACTTGTCAACAAATATTGCTGACATTCACTTTCCTGTACATAAACAGAAATTTAATTTTTGAAATGAAAGTAGTCTGCAAATTTTCAACAGTAGTGAATAATACATCAATATCTTGATCAATAAAGCCTATATCAGGACATTGTATATTTACACAGGATTGCCTATTTGCGAAACAAATTAAAAACATGAATACCATACATTCAATTATTCAATAACCACAGCTCAAAATACCTTTATTAATTTCCTGGCTAATGACTGTACAATAACGTGCAAAAATAAGCGAAATGATACTGTACGCACATTATTGATTTTAGAAGCAATTGTTCAATAAAAATCAAAGTGAATGCATTTCCAGTATATCAAATTATATTCTTTTTAAAATCTTTTGCTCTAGTAAAATATCCACACAATAAAGCTAGGTGAAATTAACCTTTTACTTCATGAATATTCATGAACAAATTTATGATAAATGGCCACATTTCACCAAGAATTGTTTTTTCCAGTCTGCCCGATCTGGACCACATTGTCCCCGATTAATCATTTATTTTGATCAACCAGATTGTTGTCCTGAATCGCCTCAAGTCATCCTCTATTTTTACCTGATTGAGTCCCAACCAATGGAACATGGCAGGGGGATGAATCACATACTTTCCTTGCAAGATTGACATGTTTCCAGGGCACAAGTATGTGAAAGAACCTGCAAGTACCCATAGATACATGACCCTCGATAGAGAATGGCAGAGGCCAGAGGGTGGGCAAGACATGGGGATCCTGGGAAAACCAAGACAACCACAGGCCCAAGTATATGATTGGCCACTGTTTACGAACAATAGCTGATCACTTTTTTTGTACCCAACCCTTGGAGGACTGAGGCAATCGCAACAGATCTTCCCCCCGAAAGTGCTCGCAGTTTCTTGACGTTTTTCGAAATTGCAGCTGATCAACAAAAAACGGATCAGGTAATATTGGGACAAAAACAATCCGTGTTGAAATGACCCTATTATAAATAACAATTGGGACTTGATACCAGTATATCTGAAATATCACAGAACACAGGAAGGGCATACATTATTTATTTGACTTTACAATTCACCCTTGTTAAGCCTTTACTTCATATAGACTAATATTGGTGAAGCCTTTATTTCATATAGACTAATATTGGTTAAGCCTTTACTTCGTATAGACTAATATTGGTTAAGCCTTTACTTCATATAGACTAATATTGGTTAAGCCTTTACTTCGTATGGACTAATATTGGTTAAGCCTTTACTTCGTATGGACTAATATTGGTTAAGCCTTTACTTCGTATGGACTAATATTGGTTAAGCCTTTACTTCGTATAGACTAATATTGGTTAAGCCTTTACTTCGTATAGACTAATATTGGTTAAGCCTTTACTTCGTATGGACTAATATTGGTTAAGCCTTTACTTCGTATGGACTAATATTGGTTAAGCCTTTACTTCGTATAGACTAATATTGGTTAAGCCTTTACTTCGTATAGACTAATATTGGTTAAGCCTTTACTTCGTATAGACTAATATTGGTTAAGCCTTTACTTCGTATAGACTAATATTGAAACATTGGGAAAAAAAACAGACCCAGACAAGACAGCAAAGACAATATACAGTAATATTCATGTACAAATTTGTACATGAATATTAATGAGGTAAAGAGTTAAATGAATATTCATGAGGTAAAGAGATAAATAAAACACTTATCAGTAGCCTATGTGATCAATTAAAAAATAAATCACTTACCAGCAGCCTATGAGGTCAATCAAAAATAAATATCAAGGGAAATCACTAAACCTCTAAAATATATGACCATGAAATTGAACACCCGATACTTTGATAACAGATGTGCATTACCAATACCTCATAAACGCTGACCATGCTAAATGAAATCTTTGGACTTCATTGTGGTTTTTTTTGCTAGGTTAATGACCAAATGACAGTATCTCAATCATATGAAGACTATACGTATACATGAGACAGATATAGTGCTGCCACACTGCAGTGTCATGCTCTAGACATGTGGCATGATACTACATTCAGTCACATTATCAAGACACCGGACCAATCAGTCCTTGAACTACCCTTATATGCTAAGCGCCAAACAGGGGACCTTTACCAGTACCATTCTTTATGACTTCGGTATGATGCAGCCTGGGATCAAACCCATGACCTCCAGCTCACAAGTGGACGCTCTTACCACTTGGCCACCAGGGATGGTAAATGAATTGGACTTGTCCTCTCTTTATTTTGGACTGTACCATTTTTTTTTCATGGGCATACTTAATGAAAATTTATTGACTGAAAAGCAGACAGTGTAGACCATGATCGGACTGCATGGATGTTCAGGCTGACCTTGGTCTGCATCAGTCACAAAGACAGTCACATGTGCCAATAGGGGTTAAAAAGCAGACATGCAGAAAATGTTTATGATACGGTCGTCATGGCACCAGGAAACTGTGACTAGGGTACAGTAACCTCTGCCCACCCAACATTAAAGGTCAGAGGCCACTGTCCCATGAAATGGAAAAACAGCGTATCACCAACACATTTCTACTTCAGTTACAACATTTTTGTTCCTCAATAATAGGGACACAATGGTTTATTATGATTGTTTGTATAAATTTTCACACTTGACTGATGACAAAAAATGTTTTAAAAACTCCCTTAAATTGATTAATTGCTTGATAATCCATTGACCTGCTGAATGTGGTTTGTACAGCATGACAAACAAATAAACAATGCACACCTTAGTACGTATTTCATCTGAAATTACCTGGCTTTTCTCACTGTTCAATAAAAACAATGAAAGCTTTTAACACAGCCTTGATTCTCAAATTATTTTCTATTAAATTCGATACGTTTTGACATTTACGTTTACCATTAATTGTATTTTCGTTTAGACCGATTGTATAATCAATACATGACAATTGGTTTCCACCAATACACAACGTGATTTTGTTTACTGGTGGTATTTTAACACAAATATCATCCACTTTATAGAACAAACTGTATCAGGTGTTTTACTTCTGAAATCAATTGATGATTTTACCATAGAGTTTAAATTGTATATTTTTCTACCCATAACTCAGTATAAATTCATACATTTAATAAAAACCTGAAATATAAAATGGGACAGTGAATACTACTAAATTTACATCTCCCACTCTTGGGATTTTGACATATTATCATTGCTCTAAGGTGGGGATTTAGACTCCAAAAAAGAAAAAATGTCAAAAATGACCATTGCCACCCACCACCCACCCCCACAAGGCAAAATATTGATAGGTGCAGTACTCCCACAAGATAAGTTCAACTCTCTTAATTACCACACATTCTGTATCCATTTTATCTTATTTTCTTTTAAATAGAGTTCTACTTTTAATCTTCAGTCTCTTAGATCTTTTCCTTTTTTTATCTTAAAAATTAAATTCTTCATTATTATGTAATTACACAATTTTGAGGAATCAAAAGTTTGTTCTTTTAGAACATGCTTAACCCTTACAATGCTGCGGGCACTTGTGACTGCATTTGAACCATGTAGACCAAGATCAACCTACACATCCATGCAGTCTGCTCATGATCTGCATTGTTCACTGTTCAATCAATAAATTTTCAGTAGGCACTTTCATAAACAACCAATGGTACAGTCATAACTGAAGAAAGGACAAATCCAATTAATAACCATCCCCGGTGGCTAAGTGGTTACAGCGTCCACCTTAGGAGGTTGTGGGTTAAATACCCAGCCAAAACATACCAAAGTTGTAAAAAAAATAGTAAGTTGCACATTTTTTTCATTTCTTTTTTCTAGTAGAGTTAATAGATATGGCAGATCTTGATCTTCAAAAGGTTGAGTTGGTGAAAATCTCAATCTGCTATGTTTTGCAAAATGCAAGCCTTAGTCTACCTTGATATGATAAGGGCAAGCTAAGCTTCTATCAACTTTGATCTAATTGATCAAAGGCCATGCTTTTTCTGTTCGAAAATGGAAGTAACCTCAATATATTACCGTCATTTATTTAAGATTAAATAAGATGTCCCCCTTGACAGATTAATCCTTACATCCACCTGCCAAAATAACATCTCACTGTTTGTCTGACTCAAATTCTGCATAGCTTTCAAATCAGTACTTTTTTGTACTTTGATAGTTTAAATTCTCACTAAACTGTTTTAAATGCTTTTGATCAGTCCCTCTTGCTCTTTTATAAACCAAATAAGAAAAAACTTCTCAAGTCAATTGCTGAGTGAAGCCCATTTTGCCGATTCTTCAATTATGTTTATTTTATTTTCAGAGTAAAACGACAGGGCTTATTCTTTATTTTAACAGACGTAAACTTGTAATCCTTTTCATTCTTAGCATTCTTTAATTGCAAGCCTTTTAATCATTCAAATATATTCTCAACTAGTCTAAACACCTTGAATCATTGCCTTGAGATACAGTTTTTTGGCATTTAGCAATGTAGGTAAACCTTTATTTTGTGACCGACATATTTTTTATAGCTGAAAGAAGGGGAAAGCAAAAACCTGTGCCAGATTATTCAAACAACCTATTTAAATCAAATGACCTATTCTTCTCTCGATGACAAAGGACTGTTTTCAGTGCAATGTCGTGAATTTACATATCGTGTCCTTCATTATCGGTGGCGACATGAGACACTCTATCTAAAGAGACAACCATTTCTAAACCGCTAGGATCCACTGCTATTGTCCCTGATTTGCATGACAATGGATTAAACTCACTTCTTTCCTCTTTCTTTGTCAATGTCTCTGATAACATTCACAGTGCAAAGACTTTTAAATTTGCATATTTGCATACTTAATTAATAACACCATTTGGGTAAGTATGGAATTAATTTAAAAAAATCAATAAAAAGGAATGATGTAGTTTCCTTTTATTTTAAATGAAATCATTGATTTTTGTTTTCTATTAATAGTGTCAATGAGCATGAGTGAAGAAATGTGTTGTTTTTGTAAATATCTGTATGAATATTAACACTTTTATGATTTCTTCTTACTGTCCTTAAAAATGAAGTTAAGGATCTGTAACGAACACGGCCCAGCCCGGAATCGAACCCGGTCCGCCAGCGTGATAGCCCAATGCTCTAACCACTGAGCCAAAGAGTCGACTCCCTGACGCAGTTGTCAGAGATTGAACTTATACCCGTGACGACGCTTCGTCACATTACTTCCCCCTCCGAGAAGTCTCAACCCGAGACTTGGCCTGGGAAACACGTGGGTAAGGCAACTCCGGTATGGCAGTTGACATTATCCCACCGCTGCCACCAAATGTAACAAACACGGCCCGGCCCTGAATTGAACACAGTCCGCCGGCGTGATAACCCAATGCTCTAACCACTGAGCCAAAGAGTCGACTCCCTGACGCAGTTGTCAGAGATTGAACTTATACCCGTGACGACGCATCGTCACAGATCTATTTCAAATCCACTTATATTAATGATCAATACATATACTGGTAAATAATATAAAATATATAATGAACAAACAAAAAACAAGAATATAGATCAGGATGTATAATTTCAAATCTTGAGAGCGTCAAAGTCAGCACTGAAAAAATATGTCTTTTGCTATATTAACATTTAAAAATAAAGGCATTTAATTGGCAGTATGGCACAATGTATATTCATAAAAGAATTTTCAATAGTCACAGCTACAGTATCATATTAATATTTTTCTTGTAATAAACCCTACATATATGTATTTATGATCCCTTAATACCATAGAAAACCTATAAGGAAAATCTTCCATGTTTTTCCATAAGGAAAGTAAGTTTAAAACATATTTTTGTTTCAACTCTTTATTTAAATTTCTGCCAAAGGCCTTTATCAAAATATAAACAATTATTGCTGACAATTCACAATTGCAATTTCCTGCAGCCATTATAGAATAGTATTGTTAATAATATTATAAACAATTATCAATTTATGAGCTAATTGCCTGAATAAAATAGAATTCAACAGAACTGAAGTGATGCCCAGTGATTTATTTATCTGCAAGTCGTCCAGGGGTGAGATATTGAGAGATTTGCACTATTTATTGCTCAAAGCAGTTTGTTCACAGATGGTCTTTGACTAAGAAATTGATTTTTATGTGTATATTAATTACGTCTATCTAGACCCATCTACTGACATATGGTCACTCGATGCAACCATCCATGATTGTAAAAAAACGGGTGATTGTCCTACCATAGGCAATACCATCACAGACGGTATTGAAACTATTATGTAGAACTATAAAACCTATATTCAGATTTTCTTTTTTTATTTACCGCCACTTGGTCGGTCACATTCACTCTTTGATCATATGCTTACTTCATAGGATGACCTTACGAAATCACTTCCATTAAATGGTGAACACACCATGTTGCAGAACTCATCATGTGCAGGTGCCACAAGCACTATATTTAACTGATTTTGCTGAAGTTGTGTTTACAAAAACAGCGTTTTCCGTGCAATGTGATCTACACATGCTGAATTATTTTTCATGAAACAAAGACTTCAGCAACATTAACAAGGGAGAATATATTTTTTTTTTTCTGTGAACGAGCTTCTTTAAAATCTCATTGAAATCGACTTATTGAGAGAAAAACATCACTTGATATATGTAAACCACTTATGAAAAAAAAATAAATGAGAGGAAAAACCTCTGTAAAAATGTAAACCAGTCATGAGAAAAAAACTCATTGAATTTGACTAAGTGTATAATAAAAGATAAAATACTATATTTAAAAAAATCTTTCACTTATTATTAACTAGCCCTATCCTTTCAACCCTTTGTGCTAATTTCAATGGTTCAGAAAATTATGAACATTGTGAAATAACCATAACAAAAGACTGTTAAGTACATCATGTATGTATAGATAGCCTTTTTCAAAGTATATATAGCCATTTTTTTATTTAAGTGTAGTCTTTTTTTTTTGTAAAGTATAGCCTTTTTTTAAGTGTAGCTATTTTCTTTAAGTGCAGCAATTTTTTTTAGGTATAGCCATTACTTACTTGAGGACTTTTAAATACTTCATGCATAAAAATGTGTGATATTTTTCAAGTCATTTTTTACACTTGACCCCCCCCCCCCCCCCCATTCTTTAAAACATAGTATTTTCTTTAATGATAAAACAAAAGTAGATATAAAATATTCACCAATCTGTTGCTGAAATATGCCTCATTGCATTTCTTAATCATTTAAAAAAGAGTAAATAACAACATTTTTCCTATATTATATCATTATTGCCCTCTTTATTGTAAATTAAAATAATGCGAAAGAGAACATGACAAATACAGATTTTTTTATCTAAACATCTTTTTTTTTTCAAAGGGATAAAATAAAGACTTATCATTTTAAAAATGAAATAAAAGGGATATTATTTATATATATATGTAATAACATATTCAAATTTGCATAAGCATTAATATATAATTTTTTTATAATACTTGGCTTCCATAATTCTTACCAGGTATCTCAGCTTCCTTTAACAGTTATAATACCGATATGCAACTTACAGATATATTAATCCATTGCTCTAAACCTATTCATTTATAAAATCCAGAATGCTTTCTCAATGAATTAAATTCCATTCAACACCATTTATTATCCTTTCCAAATAACCCAAGATCAAATGAATATGTGATTTCAAAATACAAACAAAACACATACAAAACGCATAAACCTGGTACTACATTCTCCGAAAGAACTGTATCAACAGCGACCAACTCTTTAGTGTTTGGAGAGTGAAACCAACCACGCAAACACGATCACAATTCCTCTCTTGTTCACTGAGTAGGTCTCCTTTTGAGGCCTTTTTTTTTAAGTCAAGGGGCTCAAATTTCAACTCATGAATAAGAATGGGACGCAATCTCCATGCCTGACAGTACGGAAAGTTTGGACATAACAATGTAGGTTGTAGACCTTACGTTTAGTTTCATGGTGTACATTCGCACTGTTTGCAATGGATCAAGTGTGAACAATACACCTGTTTAAAGCCAATCATGCTAAATCAACAGGAAAAAATGTGTCATTAACCTCCCTTTACATCTATCTAATGTAATTCCAATAATAAGCTGGGGTAAAAACAAGTTGAATGCTAAACATTTCCTTTTTTTAACCCTTTCCCTCATATAGACTCATTTTGACGCCCTCAGTAGGTATCACATAAAGCCTGATCTGCAGAAAACCACAGTTAAACCTGACCAATTTTAATTACAAAATCTCATTTCCAGACCACTGAGGAGCAGCGAACAGCATTAAACCTGATCAGTTGCGAGTTACTCGCAGGCTGATCTGGTTTTATGCTGTTCGCATAGGTCTTTTCATGGTTTCCTCTATGAGGGAAAGGGTTAATTCAGTTCATGAATGTGCATCTCAAAAGGTTATTATATGGAATGTTTGATATCATAGCATAAATTGAGGATTTGTTTGTAGGTTAACGATGCTGTTAATGATAAAAAAAATTAAAATGGATAGAATTAATGTGAAACATGGTCCTGAATTCTCATTAAGATCAAGACTTGTCTTCTGTTCTAACTTTGTTTATGTAGATATAAAGTAATACAAAATGGGAAAAAAGCTGCTATTTCCTTCATATTGTCCATATAGGAAAGTGTACTTCATAATGCAAAAGATGTTACAGAAGAATTTTGCTTAAATATGAACTTAAGGTTGCACAAAATATTCTTTCATGAAACAATGAAATATTGCTCAAATTGCGTTTGTAGAACAGTTAAAGAAATTCAGATATAAAGAGGCTAGTCGTTGATGTTTGTGTAGGATTGCATTTAAGACCACAAATTGAAAGAAAATAAATCTTGCAAGAATAATAAAAAAACATTCTATTTTATCATGCATTTTATTTTTTTAGTTTTCCGTATTTTACTATTTTGCTTAAAAATATTGCCACTCTTATGGGCATTTAAAGCAGACTGATTTTTCTTAAAGTTTGCTCATAAGTACTTTAGACTTTAAGTATAAGTTATATGAATAAAAATTTGGGAGTCACCATGTTTTGAAGATTAAGCTTATGGTAGAACATCACTATTTGTTAAAATTTGTTGAAAAAAAGGCGCATTAAAAATTGGAAAGATTTCATTTCAAAATGCTTCAAAAGTTACTAAAATGATAGTTTAAAAAATTTATCACAATTTGTAACTTATAATGTAGTTTATAAATTACGGGTGAAAATACTGTCACACATGCCTGGAAAATACCTTAGAGGCATAAAATAAAATAGAGCCAAAATGCATAATAAAAACTACCCCAAAGCTATGAAATTATATATATTTTTCTTAATAAATAAATTTCAACAGACAGATTTTCTTATTTTTACGTCAGATTCAATTCACTGATATAAAAGTATTCTGGAATGTTAAAAAAATATATACCTCACCTTGTTTGTTTTGTAACTTATTTTAAAAACTGTTGTTGTTGTTTTTTACTGAAATTTAAGCCAAATTTGCATAAAACACTAACATTTGACTTTTTGGACCATCAACATTTGGCAAATATACTTCTAATAACGTTTTTAACACATGAATCTTAAAATTTGGATTTCCGTCAACATTCTTCTTAACCCTTTCCCTCATAGAGGAAACCATGAAAAGACCTATGCGAACAACATAAAACCAGATCAGCCTGCGAGTGATCAGGTTTTATGCTGTTCGCTGCTCCTCTGTGGTCTGGAAATGAGGACTTTATGATTAAATTTGGTAAGGTTTAACTGTGGTTTTCTGCAGATCAGGCTTTATATGGTACCTACTGAGTGCGTCAAAATGAGTCTATATGAGGGAAAGGGTTAAAACAAATAAGAATTAAAAAAAAAAAAAAAGAATAAATAAATATAAAAATAAAATCAGTGGTTATCTGCTGAAGGGTCCTTAATTTAAGGGACATTTGTAACCTCTTCACTGTTAAAGATAAGGTTTTTTTTTATTAATTTTGTTTCCTGGGTTAATGTGTAAATTGTTTCACCAAAAGTATGGAATAAATAATTATAGATATTATGTACAACTTAATGTATTGATCATTAGCAGCAACATGGTACAGTGAATGTGTACACTGACAATGGATCCAAAGGTTGTGGGTTTGAGTCCTGGTGAGGATTTAGAATGTTTTCATGACTTTTCCAGATCAAAAGTACTGGTCCAACCTGGGAAATGTCAGAGACTAAGTATGTATGAACTTGAATCCAAATTAACAGAAATAAGATAAATAGAAATAATTTCTTTTAGCATTTTACTGAAACACACAAACATATACACACACTAACACAAATTAATTAAGGGTCCGCCTATCAAAGCCATATCTAGTGACCTGAAAATATTTGATTTTCAAAACAAATTGCCCTTTGTTCTTCCCTCAGTCAAATGAAGCAATTAACATTGATTTATTGTATGGAAATTATCAAACTACTTTTTGTACCAACAAATCATTGTTACGTATATATACCAGGTACTTAAGCCTTGAAACACGTACAGTAATTGGTTTTCACAAGACATATTTCTCATGACAATGTTAATTGTTTTAGAAGGTCCCTGAACTAGATTAACATGCATTAAGTATCTACTCATTTTCTTAAAACAATTCATACCTATCACATGTAAGCAAAGAAATGCTTCATACATGTATCATAAAAAAAAAAATGTTTCCAGTGAAATTTGACTGGCAATAAATAAGCTAATTTTCTTCATTTTTCTTTTCTCACTTTCTCTCTCTTTCTCTCTGTCATTGGCAAGTTGCATCAAAATCAAATCAAAGACTTGCTGCTGGTATATCGAAGCAATACAGTTACTCATTCAATATTATTTGTGGCAATTATATGTTCAAAGTTGCATTGTAATTCCCACAAAACTGTTGAAAAGTTTCAAGGTATATTTTTCTCTTTGAACGAGCTGTCCTACTGATTTAACTTCCAATATTGTCCAAGCCCTCACATATTTTTGCATGTCAAAATATCAGTTTAGCAGATATATGTAAATCAAATCAAAGTGCACATTATGCCTTGGCAAAGGCCATCAGACACCAAAAACTCCACACATTTTCTTGCAACTCTAAGTACTAGTAGTAAATCTGCTGAGCTCACTCTTTGTTTCATGATAACCATGCCAGCAGTCACACTGTACCTTGACAGCATTTGTTTTGTTTCATAATGATCTGGAGTGAAGTTCCATTCATAAATTTACTTGACTTGACTATTTGAGTTTACTATACATGGGTTATTGTAACAGATGTACATGTTTTTCTATACATGGGTTATTGTAACAGATTTGACTTGACTGTTTGACTTTACCGTCGCTTCGACAGTATTTCAGTCATATTTCGACATCCAGCTAATTACAGGTGGAGGAAGACTCCAAATGCACGGAGACATCTGTGTAGAACCACCGACCTACCCAAGCCAGCTGGAAGGCTTCCTCACATGAAAATCCGAATGACCTTGCCAGGATTCGAACCCACGCGGTGAGGGATTCATAAATTGCATACCTAAAAGAGGTCATGACTTCACTTCAGTATTAGTAAACCTGATGTACACAATCACATTGAATTGCTACTCATATGAGCATAGAGTGATACAGTGCGTTAAAAACATCTGCAGTAATTATGCCAATCAACAATACCTGCTCTTGATTTGCCTTATGTTAATATGTTAATAAAAATCTCTTATTTGAACAAAGAGTCACAAATTTCTAAAACAGTATGTAAAAACTTACTTGAGCAAAAGGTCGAAGATCTCCATATTTTTGTTGCGTATTGCATGGTAGACCGGCGTTCGATTGGTCTTCTGTTCCGCAGCCTTGACATCAGCACCTCGTTCCAGGAGCAAGTTACAGACATCCACGCGGCCATATTTAACGGCAATGACTAGAGGAGGTGCACCTTTTTCGTCCCTAAGATGAATGAGCTGAAATTTGACGTATTTTCATTTTTATAACAATATACAACAAATGGGACAATTAACAATTAAAAGGATGGAAGGTTACCTCTATAAATGTAAATTATGTGTGGTATGGTATATATGGTAAAAATGTTTTAAACTGGTGATGATGATGATATTGATGATGATGATGATGATGATGATGTAGTAATGATGATGATGATGTGATGATGATAATGATGTTGCTGCTGCTGATGATGATGATGTAGTGCTGCTGCTGCTGCTGATGATGATGATATTGCTGGTGATGATGATGATGATGATGATGATGATGATGATAAGAAGAATGAGTAAATGTTGAAATCAGGTGCATAAGTTTCCCTAGTCCCATCAATGAGCTGTTCAGCACGTCATGCTATTTTTGGTACTGGGGCCCCATTTTACTCAACTTTGTATGAACAAAGTTGTTCTTAGTCGTAAGTCTGATGTTCTACATATTGTCTACTAATGTCTTATTTTCACAATAAAACATGAAGAAAGATGACCCAATTTATTATATTATACAAACACTTTTTGTAAAGAACAATCACAGGAAAATACTATTTTATATTAGTGAATTTACGCTTACGATGATTTTTTTATTACAAGAAGTTTTGTGATACGGACAGCGCCAAACCGAAAGAAGCATGATATCAAAAATTACGGGTACACAAATGTGGACTAATGTTTCCCCACTCAAAATACAAACAGAAGTAAGTCTAATGAAGTTCAAACAATATGAAGATGCCATTAGATGTTGCTACTGCTGATTGAGCACGGATGATAAAATAAATAAATAACTGTACAGATCCAGAAGTTTTCAATACAAGTAAGGGAATACTTAGAGGGTCAGAATTATTCATTTAACCTATAATAGGCGATTTCTTTTATCACTTAGTCATTTTAATACATTCATTAGGAGTATGTCTTTTTTAAAAGGTCTACATTCATAAATTTATCAAAAGAAATGATTCATCATTATTCCTCTTTCCTATAACGCACGTTAGTAACGGGCTCTGTTTAAGAGGTCAACAACCCCAATCATTACAAACGACAGTTTATATCGTTTCAAATAAGTATCAAACATAAAGTGGAAATAAATAATTAAGTCACTTCAAATATTACCACACTATAATAACACTCTATGTGTATGTATTTACAACTTTTGTCTGTGAAACAAGAAAGGTAATTAATGACCCTTGCATTGAAAACCGCACCTTCTAAATTACGTAAATTTGGACGCTTGCTGATAAACACAAAATCTGTCCGAAAGTGTTTACTCTCCATGGATACGGCGTCTGGTCGTGGTCCGTGTACAACAGAGAAATAAACTTTGTAGTCAGTGAGACGATTTGAAAACCTGAATTGATTACCTAATTTAAAAATGTTTCCTAAATTAGGGGAAAGTAATTTGGGACCGTAAGATTGGATAAACTAATTAAAGTCAGAAATCGTACGTAGACATGCTTACATCGCATAATCGGACCACATTAAGTTGCAAAGTAATGCAATGTTTGATTGTTTTCTGAGTTCTAAGTAGAGGTTATATCAAGGGTAAAAACGTTACTGTACCCTAATAAAACGTTACTGTACCCTAATAAAACGTTACTGTACCCTAATAAAACGTTACTGTACCCTAATAAAACGTTACTGTACCCTAATAAAACGTTACTGTACCCTAATAAAACGTTACTGTACCCTAATAAACAACAGGGATGAAGATGACAATGGTGACGAGGCAGCTGATGATGATGATTGTTTACTGGGTCAAGGGATTCTATATACATGTTATACAGAATCCCTGGTGGGTCTAAAATGTGTTAATTTATCAATACTCTCCCGGAAGTAACCAGTGGTAGTCAATCCAGAACACGTTGATATACAAATAAATATAGTACTGATTTAAGCAGGGATTTTAATTAAAATTCTGGAACGCTCTGCTAATCCCTATTTGCACCCCAACCCCACCACTTTTGGCATGATATCTGGCACAACCAGACATTTGGGAACCCAAATTCTCTAAAAGTAAAAAATGATAAATGCATAAAAGAAAAGAACGTCTGAATTCGTTTCCAACTGATACCATCAGGTAATGAAATAATTTGTTATTTGAATAAAAAAAAGTTATAATTTGTGTCCTCCTGCTCCTCACGAATACACGAACACATAGATCTATATTGATTGAATTTATCTATTTATATGGACACGTGTTTTTTAAAATTTGTTAACCTAATCTTTTGTTTATGATATATATATCAATTTTGCAATACGCATGTACATCTTACACGTGCGTGCGCGCGCTCGCTTCTTCCTAATTAGCGTTCGGGCTCTTGACACATGCGGGCACTCTGAACACTCTATCTCATGTAACAAATCCATATGTACACCAGTTTATGGTATACAACTCGAACAAAGACGGATGTAGGTAAATTCACATTACGTCCCTTCCGGGGACTTTACTCTCCAATGCTATGTACCTTTAACCTTTTCCTTTTCTCCCTCTTTTTTAAAGTACGTAGATAAAAAAGAGTTGGTTGTTTAATAAGAATTTCATCTCCAGATGCAAAAGAAAGCGCAGTCAGGCTGACATATATTCATTATTATTATTATTATTATTTAATGCCAGATATAATAAAAATGAACACTACATTAGTAGTATTATGTACATGTTTTGTTGTTGCTATTATTGCTGTTGTTTTTTTATTTTTGTTTGCAGCCCAGCATACTTTGTATCTAAAAGAATTAAGTTCTTGAATTAACGTATACTTATACTTTTACACATACAAAAAAGTAATGGTTCGCCCGGCCATATACATTGTTTAGCTTATATTTCATCTAAATGATTGCAAATGAAATAAACCTATGGTAGTACCAGGACAAATGCAGTTTAAGAAATAGCATAGAAATAGTTAAGAATAAAATTTTCCGCTAAAAGCTACAGCTAAGCTGGACATTTAAATGTAATTAGCATCGAAACAATTTCACAAGAGACCAAAGGAATTAATGAAAAAAAACTACTTTGACTAAATCTACTCAACGAAAATTTTAATTCACTTTTCTCTTTATGTATAAAGTTTTAAATCTTGCTTTAAAAGCGGGCTAATTAGCTGCCGACAGGTTGATGAACTTTCAGGTATGAAAAATTGCCGATTTCCTTTTGAAAAGTTAAAAGGGTAATGATTTTTTTTTTTTTTTTTTTTTGCTGTATCAAAAAAAATCTTAGTATTCTGCAGAGTAGATGCATACCTATCGCTAGCCATACAAATTAAACTTAATCAGAAAAGGGTTATGTTTCTAAATGCCATCAGCTTTACTATTTTTGCATAACTTTATAAGTATTATTTTTATGAAACTGACTCCTCTAAATATTTTTCTTGAAAGGAATTAAACAGTAGGCCGATACATCACCATGTTCACTTTTTAAATAGTTACGAATATAATCATCTACATGTATATGTGTATTCATGTTCTCCTAAAAATAGAGACCCTGGTGTATTAAAAATTTATTAAAAAAAAAAAATGAAAAAGAATTGAAAGAATTTGAAATATCCATCTGCCATATTTTGGGACAATCCATGTTTTGGGACCATGTATATGTAGATTATGCATGATCACTAATTCAGATCAAATCCAGGTTGTAATTGAGCAATGTTACTGATAAATCGATGAATACGAAATACTAATGCACAGAAAGACAATTTATGTGCGAAATAAAACAGATATTAAACATTTTATATTAAATATCAACATCTTTTATTACTGAATATTGTTTATTTTGTAACTGATTTAACATTTAGAAAAAAACATATACAAAATCGACAGAAGGGGCCAAAACCTCCAGCAACCGTCCGACCCTAAAGCGTGCGCCTTTTTTTTTTTTTTTTTTTTTTTTTTTTATCTGGGAAGTCTGTTTGTGAAGGCTGCTTCCAGATCTACAATTAGTCAAGAACATAATAAAGCATATAAACGGTGTAACAAACTCGACCAGGCCCAGGATTGAACCCGCTCCGCCGTGCAAGCCCAATGCTCTAACCACTGAGCCAAAGAGTCGACTCCCAGACGCAGTTGTTAGAGATTATACCTGTGACGACGCATCGTCACACCCGGTTTTCCCTTCCACATATTTGACAAAATATGATTAAAGTGATTTTTTCCTCAGACTTAAACAAAACTGTCTTTTACACTGTTGAGTCAAAAACGGATGATTATTTCAAAGCATTCACTAATTGGTAATGTACACAAGTCATTTTTTAGGGGGGGGGGGATCCAAAAACACTTTTTTATGCTAGTTTGCGGTTGAAAATGCACGAATAACCTATATTTTTACCCTATCCCCCAATACCGGAGTAAATGCCCTTTCAGTAATATCAATGTTCCAGTCTCCGCCCCACCACCACTTTTTTTTTTAATACAACTGTAGTCAAATACTATTACAAAGAAGTTATCAATAACATGGCTTTGCGAAGGAAAAATTTAAAATTATGTCGCTCAAGGCTCAGTCCTACTTGACATTTTTTTGCCTCGGGGATATACTCCTGCTGGAAATTGATGAGCCTCGGGAGGCGTCAGGAACAGGTTCCCCTGTGTCCCGCGGAAGATTCGAAAGCGTCGCGAGCCATGTGGAGTTATCAGGAGGCCTCGGGAGAACTTCATTGTTGCATTGAATTTTTCCCTATGTGTTCTCCAAGTTTAATCGGGCAAAAAAAAAAAAAAAAAAAAAAAAAAAAACGGGGAACCCTATACGATCCTGAGAAGCTTCCACGCAATATTTTTTCCTCCGAGGAATCCCCTAGGCTTCGGTGATGTCTCGAAGGTTTGGCGACCTTTCTGTGACACATTTCTGTGATATTCGCAAAAAAATAAATAAACAAAGAAAATAAAAACAATAATAAAAAATCGACAAACGCACTCTAAAATTTGTTGCTTTTTTGGTCAACCTTAGACTGAGATGGTCAAAAAGGCCATGGGACATTGTTTGGGGCATCTTCATAAACCCCCAAAAGTCTACCCTTGATTTTGTCTCTTTATTCCATCATCAAATTCTCATAATCTCCATTATATTCCCTAAAGCATCTACGATTGTTCGATATAACGACACATCCCCTAATCTACGGGGATATTCCCCCGATGGTGTTTCAAATTCGAAAAAGCTCCGGGGCACCTTCCCCGATCATCGGAAAAAATTCACGAGCATCGGGAACCATCCACGATAATACAAGGCCATTGTACCATAGCCGAAACATCAGTGAACGTTTCAACGGACCAATCCCGAAGCTTCTCATTCGACTGCTTCATCTGTTTGGCTCAAATGCCATCGGGAAAAAAATTGTGTATTTCCACATCGCCGATGATTTTTCTCCAGTGGGACCTGGTCTTCAAGTTTCGAAAAAAGAAAAATAATAAAAAAAAGTAAAAAAACAACTTCACTTTTATTCCCAGATACCATACAGAATGCATCTCCGTCACACTAAAAACACTTTTCACGGGGGTGCATGCCCCCGGACCCTCCTAGCATTCACATCACATTCAGCTTTTGCCCCCCCCCCCCCCCCCCCCCCCCACCCAGCGGAAAAAAATCTGGATCCGGGACTGTGTAGCGATGATTACAAGAGATGAAGGAGGAATATTATTTGCAGGTTAAGAAAAAAAAACTTATGATAGACTAACACAAGTGACATAGCAAATTGTTAAAATTTCACTCAGCGAAATGAACAACAAATACAGGCCTACGACTTGTTATGTCGGAAACATTTACATCGTCAATGGTACACTTGTCTATCAAATTAATAAATGACATGCATTGTGTCTGTTGCAATCAAATATGACTGAAAATAATTCTATTCGTAATCGAATACATTATAAATATTTGAGATAGAACTGCATTGTGCTGAATTATGGGTTTATGTATAGGGTTTCCTGATAGGGCGTGACTGATAGAGAGTGGGACATATGGATAGAGCTGCATTTTGATCTCCGTAAATGAACGCGTTTTTCATTTTTCTAGATCATTGGAGACAAGTTTAACACGATGTAGCTTTACAGTCCTTCACTTCATATAGACTCATTTTGACACATAGGCAAACGGAACAGACCCAGATTCTATAGAGTCTCCTCTGTTTGCTCATACGATATTGCAGCTCAGTTTCTACACAGTCATCTGTGGCAAACAAAAATCCATTATTTCATAAATCATTTAAAGATCAATCAATTAATATTTATCAAATCATTAACATGAATATTCATGAGGTAACGGGTTAATTAAGGCTTATAAACTTACAAACACGCTTGACGTTACCTTGGCTGTAAAAGCATTTTGCGCTTTGGAGGGTCCAATGTCAGTTTTGCTCTTGCGGGTTTCGAACCCACACCCGTCAGTTTCCAGAGTAAAGTGTGTATTGCCAATAGACCGTGGAGATATATATTTATCTAAATACACTTGTAATCGTCTTGCAGTTACATATCAATATTTTATATTCGAGGCCAATAAAGGAAATCTTATCTATGACAAATCATTTTCAGATTATTTTTATAACCTATTTTATTAAGATGAAAGGCCGAACATCAAGTTTTCGCTTTTCAATGACCATTGTATAAAATGGTATATCATTGTGACAAATAGCTTATGTAACGCCTTCGTTCATACACCTGTCCTTGTAAAGGTGACTTTCAATTTTATACTACTAATTTGTATTTCGACAGACACTCAAATCATTATAATGCATTTTATGAACACTATTGCATTTTGTTGTTGTTGTTGTTGTTGTTGCTCTGTGTGTGTGTGTGTGTGTGTGTGTGTGTGTGTGTGTGTGTGTGGACACTATCTGTTCCAGAGAAAAGTGACCCTAATATCTATGTGGTCTTATTAATGATTTTCACTAATATAGTCAGAACAGGACTTAAAACTATTTTATTTCAAAATATTAGTGATCTTAATAGCGAGATTGTCTTAATTCCGGGGTGGTTTTACTTTCATGACAGTACACTAAAGCAGAGAGAGAGAGAGAGAGAGAGAGAGAGAGAGCGAGAGGGTGGGGAAGAGAGACAGCATAATCAGCACTACAGACTTAGCGGGGGATTAAAATGTTTCGGTACATAAATGTGGAATATCTCTGATGAAAAACGTCCTGTGACAAGATTCGAACCTTCGACATCGGTTCGGTTGTTGTTGATTTGCACTTCTGTCTTTCAAGTCCGACAGAAAAAAAATACAGGCAATAAATCAAGCCCCGCGTGACTTTCAATTCGAAGAAAAGAAAATATAAGTAAACTGAATTCTTCACAGTGATCTGACTAAATTGGTTTTCAAACAGGGCTGATGTCACAGTAAAACGTTAACAAACAAATATCGATACAGCAATGGACGGTTTGACATACCCGATTTTTCTGAACAATAGGGATGCCGCTTGTATTTGTGAGGATTTTGTGTAGGCGGTCGGCTTTTAAAGACTGTCAGATAGCTTATTATATATGTGACTGTCCTTGTAACAACAAAATAAAATTTCTTCCACTCACATCTTAAAATCTTGGAGGACAACAGAGGTTACGGGGATAACGCAACTTAATATTGGTGTTTCTTAGTTTACAAACCGTAAAATCATTAATTTTTGTTGACATTAAATTTCGTTGATTATGTACTAGAGGGAATTTCGTGAGTACACTTATTCGTGGATTAATAATCTAGAAATGATGGGGTCTTTAAATGAACGGATGTCTTGGGTGTTTTATATTCGTGGATAAAGCCATCCACGAAATCAACGAAAATTTCTCCCCCACAAAATATAATGATTTCACCGTAGCTCTCTCCTTATCGTGTTTTAATATCAATAATATTCATTACAATGAGCTTCAAAACGTGTGAGCAGGTATAAATCAATGAAATATATTTGAACAATCTGCCTTAGTATTTTCTCATACCGTCATACAAAGAGTGTACAGATCAATCGATGTATATGTAAAATATATATGATCTGTGTCAGTCGAGAGTCAATTGAAATTCATGAAACATTTCTTCGTTATCACGATATCGCTATATTCTCTGATTAATCAGGTTTCATTTCGTTACAATTGAATACCCCGTCCTAGCTATCTATCTGTCTATGTCCGTCCGTCTGTACGTTCATCCAGGCACTCCGCCAGTTTAGGATAAAGTCCCTGTAATATGGTTCCGCTACATTTCGGACCTCATGGCCTCTCACGGAGATAAGCAAAGGTTAAAAATATTTTTGATCGCTTGATTGTTTGCTTGCTCATAATTTTAACTATTTGGTGCTTGGCACTCAGCAGTAAGTACATAAGGGCAGTTCTATGACTGCTTGGCCCAGTGTCTTTAATGGAAAGTTATTGAGCTTGGACTAGGCATATATATCGGAATAGACAAGGAATAGGTTAGATCGCTCCTCGAAACAACACCAGTGTACTGTACATTCCCGAAGTACCTGGCGTATGATTCCATTAGCATAGGATATCATTCCACCAGATCCTAAATAAAATCAACTTTTCCAACTTTGGGCAGAAAATGTTTGATTCACCCGACCGACCCTACTTTTTACCCGAAACTGTAATATTGATCAAATTTAAAACAAATTCTATTTACAAATATATGTATACCCATTTAATCACCCACAATCCGGCCCCTATTGCTACCGCATACATATATTCTACAATATTTAAGAATATGACTTATTTTGAGCATGTTTTACATGTGGGCTGATCGTAATTGACCGCAGCTGACCTTTACTAAAATAAACTTATTAACGAAGAAGTTAGACGTAGTTCAACCGTAATTCATCGTAGTAACAAACATAGTTTAAATTTCAAGAAATACTTAAGCCGTAGTTAGCTAACAAAAACTCAGCAAGTTCAAAATATCTGTTCGATGAACTACAATGCCAAGACCCTACTGTGATCGTAGATTAAACATAATTGACTCTTTTTTATAGCAATTGTTCCTACATGAGCATGGTGTTTACCGTAGTGACATGGTTTGACTACATTTGAAGTACGTCCACAGTACTGTTAAGTACGGTTAACTAGAATAACTAGGCGAACTCCGGCGCAGTATCAATCACTGCCACACTGAGTTACCACGTGACCATGGCGTGTACAAAAAGTCATGTGATTTAAACGGTTACGCACGTAGCAGACAGTAGTGAGGGATGACCGTAGTTCACCTCTGACCTTAGTTAAACGTATTAAACATAGACGCACTTCAACCGTAGTTACAAATGTAGTTTTAACTTCAAGAAATCCAAATGCAAGTGGCCATAGTTAGATAAAAAAATCAACATGTTCAAAATATATATACGGTGAGTTACGGTGACAAGACTCTACTATGACCGTAGTTTGAATATACTTCAGCGTAGTTCACCTTAGTTGACACAGCGTAGTTCACCTTAGTTGACACAACGTAGTTTACCTGAGAGATTACCGTGGTTGACCGTTGCAATAATGCATTACGGTTAACACTATGGTCAAGTAAGGCCATATAGGATCAAATAGAGACAATTACTAGGTTTGACTACGTTTGAAGTACGTTCACAGCATCAACGAAGTTAGCTCAGTTTCGCGAGAACTTCCGTTTCTCTCCTTGGAAGCATGATAGGATAAAGAAATGCCAAACATAGAGAAATTTTAAGCATAAATATCCAGAAGCACAATGGCCGTGCCCGCACATTGAGTAACCTTGCTGTTCCGTCATTAGCCGTAGTTCAACGCGTTTGACCCTAATTTATCGTAGTGTGCGTACTTTAAACGTATTTCAGCGTAGTTGCCCGTAGTGCAATCCTAGTAAACCTTAGCAAATTTGGCCAAAGTTCAACGTAGTTGGGGGCCTCCGTGGCCGAGAGGGTAAAGTCGCTGATTTTAACACCCACTCAGCCCCTCACCGCGTGGGTTCGAATCCCGGCAGGGTCATTCGGGTTTTCATGTGAGGAAGCCTTCCAGCTAGCTTGCGGTAGGTCGGTGGTTCTACCCAGATGCCTCCGTGCATTCGGGGTCTTCCTCCACCTATAATTAGCTGGACGTCGCTATATGACTGAAATACTGTCGAAGCGACGGTAAACTCAAATAGTCAAGTCAAGTCAACGTAGTTGGTCGTATTTACACGTACCATCATACTTAAACATGTATTTCCTATTTCGTCATTTTTAAACATACATGTACTTTAATGTTCTTCAACCTAGTTTACCATAGTGGCACTATGGGTAACTACGTTCACGTGAACAACGATCAAGTACGTACTTGGCCGTAAGATGTGACCAGTACTTACCACGGCTTAAAACTTTCTCTACATTTTCTTTATGGCCAAGTTTGATCCTACTTCAGCCGACAATTCGATCATAATCTACGGTCAAGTACGTGTGTGACAGTAGGATGTGACCACGGTTTAATTCAGTTTAACTCAAACAAACAAATCCTAAGATCTAACGGAGGAAAATGAATGAGGTATTCCGATTGTCCTTTCCTACTGACAATGACTTGTTGCCTAACCTACTTCTTACACCTGGATACCTACCTTGCTGATTAATGGATTATCTGGCCTAATTAGCTATAATCTATTTAATCTATACTTACAGCGGTTTATTTGATACACCCACAATACACAACATGCTATGAACTACTTACTGGAGACACAATCAAAAGGATACAACTGTATATATAATTGATATGTCACCCAGTCATGCGTTTTCACGTCACGTTGTCAAGAATTAAAAAAAAACAAAAAAACTTTAAGACGGCATGGAAGATGTACTACTATAAAATCATTTATTTTTTGACATTGAATTTCGTTGATTATGTCCTGAAGAGAATTTCGTGGATTGATGTTCTAGTAAAAGGGAGTTCTATATAAAGAACGGGGTTTGTTAGTATCCATGGTTAAAACTCTCTACGAAATCGACGAATTTAGTGTCCAACGAACATAAATGAGTTCACAGTACGTGTCTGTTATATTGCTTGGTCATATATCATAGACCAGTTACCGTCCCCAGTGACCGAGTAGTAAGAGCGTCCGCCTCGGGCACGGGAGGTCGTTGGTTCAATCCCCAGCCGCGACATACCGAAGTTGTAAAAAAAATGGTACTGGAATAGCTCCCTTGCTCGGCGCTCAACATATAAGGGTAGTTCCAGGACTGGTTGGCCCGGTATCAGGATAATGTGACTGGGCCTAGTATCATGCCACATTTCTACGGCACGATGCTGCAGTGTGGCAGCACTTTATCTGTCTGAAGTAGACATAGTCCCCACATGACTGAAATACTGTCGCTTGGACGTTAAACCCAACAAACAAGACCAGTAATTTGAGGGTGGAGGAAGAGCGCACCGAGGTACTTGGGTTACAAACATCGCCCTGGAAGGCTTCTTCACATGAACATAAACGACAACAATAACAAACACTGCAGGGAGTCGAACTTACAACAGTGGGAGCCAAAGTAATGTTTAAGTTAGCGACTATAACAAGGTTAGTTAATTTTGCATGATTATTAGTTTAAAATTACTTATTTTACGTCGATGGGAAAAAAGTTCTTACAACTTATACTAATACCTCCAGAAGGTTCTTGGTTTGGACTAGAACTTTTCGCCTGGGGAGGTCATGAAAAATGTTTGCCCCGAACGGAGATTGAACCCACAGTTGGAGTATGTTACTACTGGATCATGGCGCCCTTTATTAACGATTATCAATTAATCAACACTTCATATTGTACAGGTTATAAATCTTGAAAAATTGATGAATTTCCACTTAATTACATATATATGGGAATTGATTTAAAAGTCCCAACGACAATAGTTCAGTCATTTGAAGACTTTATATCTATACGAGAACTATACTCAGCCTAACAAGGAAAGTTTCCTTCATACATTTCTGTCTACAGTCAAACCTGTCTTTAAAGGTCAGTCAAGGGAAAAAGAATTTGTGACCGCTTAACAAAAGTGGTCGTTAAATAAAGGTTAAACAAATAACAAAATGCTAGTTTGGAAAACTTAAAACGGAACGCTAAATGCGGTCGATCGCTTAATACAGGTGACCGTTAATACAGGTTCATCTGTATATAATTGGATGATTATTCTATATTGATTATATATTTAGATCCTTTTACTAGCAATTCCTGTTATTAACGGATTGGATTTTTGCGTGATTTTATTCAGTTGTGATTTATTTCCGGTCAATCGTTGAAGTCAGATACCACCGGATATCAACCTGTGCTGCACAAGGCGCACGTGCAAAACCACTCACTTTGGTCTTTGTTTTACTGCTGATTAAACTTAGGTCATCAGGCACTCCAACGATCACATGTACATTATTTATTAGTTAAATCTGTGTTACCATAATATTAAAGGAAATATTAAGAATTGAAAAGTGGGTAGTTTCTTTTTAGTCTGAGTATATTTAATTAACGTGTTAACGCGATATGATGCCGTATACAAGCGGCATGATCACATTACCGTGACTCTGGGCACTAACTTGCACACAGCTCACCAGTGTACAACACCAGTGCCATTTTTAATGAGCTTAGTGTGCCGAGGATCGAATCCATGACTCCCATCCAAAAGCTCTGAACAACCGCTACAAGTTACATAAGCATGCGAGATACTTGTATTGTATCCGAGTCACAGAAAAGTGTTGCTGCTGAGAGGTGTTGCTGTACAGAGGTATTGCTTGTGCGTGTGTGTGTGGGGGGGGGGGGGGGGGGGGGGGTGGAGATCTGTTAGTCTGCTAAGAGGTAGCCGTTCCTTAGAGGTGCCATTTTTTAAAATCTTTTTACTGTATATCACATTTGTAACATTCTACACAGGGCCACCACTGCTATATCGTATTTTACCGCAATCTGTAAGCATGTGGTATGGGCAATAAAACAACATCAAATACACACCTTTAAGCAAAAATGCACTGAGTAAATTGACATTAAATTAAGGCTAGAGCCCCGGACTGGAGAATTTTATTTTGTGTGGAATTCATAAATGTATTTAATTATTATCAAAGTATATAGCTAAGACCGACAAACAATTTGAATATGAAGTCACTTTTTTCAGATTAAGTGAATAGCAATGACACTTATAGTAAAGTAGATGTGAATGATTATTTTTTGCTCTTCGGGCCATAATAATTAGAAACTTGAAAACATTCTATCTCAGATTGTTTGAAAAAAAATTATCTGTAAACTTGCTCTTTTTATTTATCTTTGATTTTAATAGAAACACTATTTGAGTATTGTAAATTCATTAATTTAAGCTGACATTTAATTTCATTGATTATGTACTTAAAGAATTTCATAGGAATCCTTTTTCGTGGACTTATGTTCTAGAAAGCATGATGTCTATATATAATAATTTTTATGGGGATTAATATTCGTGGATAAACTCCTCCCCGAAGACAGTCGAAAAGACAGCTATATCCACAGCTGTCCTAATTAGAATTTGAGGTGACTTTCAAGTATCACACTGGCCTTCAAATTTGACCTTGAAGGACTTGTGCTGACGTAACTGCCCCATGCCTTCTGCACATCGTCATAATGAGATAAACGTTTGAGTTTCATGAAAATCTTTCAAAGTGTATCCGGAGGGGACACGAACGTGGAGGCTCGAATTTTTTACCTTCAAGTGTGACCTTGACATTAAGCTGGGGTAATAGACTTACTCCGGAACTCGGCAAATGTGGGTTTTCCCCAGCTAATCCGGGGGTACAAACAAACTTTTACAGTTACGACTACGTGGTGTTGCACTAATTTTATTGTGAACGGCAGTGCACCGTAAAGCTATAACGGTAAAAGTTTGTTTGTACCCCCGGATTAGTTTGAAAAAAAACAACAACAACAAGACACACACACACACATTTGCCGAGTTCCGGATAACATCTATTGCCCCGTGCTTTCTGCACAAAATCTCATTGAGATAAACATTTGAGCAAAGTTTCATGAAATTCCTTCAAAGGGTATAGCAGATATAGAGCGGACACGAAAGTGGCGGCTCGAACCCTTGACCACCAAGAGTGACACTGACTTTGAGCTGACGTGACTACCCCATGCTTTCTGCACATCGCCAAATTGAGATAGATATTTAAGCAAAGTTTCATGAAAATCCCTAAAAAGGTATAGGAAATATAGGGACGGACACGAAAATATAGGCTTGAACATTTGACCTCCAAATCTGACCTTGACCTTGAGCTTACGTGACTCAGACAGACGGGCAGAGGGTATTCCAATAATCACACACACATGCACACACTCCCGAAGGTGTTCCATTGAATTTAATTATTTCACAGTACAAATATATATGATTGTACTTATTGACCCGTTGTCTTGGCAACCCTATTCATGTCTGGAAGTGGAAGTTTAACGTGTCTAAATACATGTTTTTAAGTTCTACTTTCTTATTTTTAAGTAACCTCATTTTTAACCCAGTCGCTCGCCTCAAATATAACCAAACACTTCGGGGGATTAAGATAATACCTATATTTGTATTAATATACGTGAATGCAGATATACAGGATTTACATATCTCAAGGTTGTTTTGTGGGCTATACATCGTCCATTTTCTTCGTATTTTGTTTTAGGATTGAAATGACCATTAAAGGTGTATATGCAGATTGGATATTGGCCTGCGTTTAACAAACATCACAAATTGAGGTTGTCCTCAAATCGCTTAGAATTCCTTTATTTATTGTCATTCTAATCACTCAGACAACTTGACATAAATTCGTTCGCTTTGTTTCATTAAAATTGTTCTGTTGATGTGATTTTAAGATGTCGGACATTGTACGCAAGTTGGCGTTATGACGTCGTGTTGAGCGCTGCACATACTTATCACGCTGGCATTGAGAACCTGAAATGTGGTACGTACTTTTGATGCCATGTTCAATACAGTCATGCAATAAGCTAATTTTACGACAACCCTCATATTCTAAAAATAACAATTTTGCTTCAATTTCAAGTATGTAGCAAAATAATAACACAATTATTCTACCCAAATATGTAGCAAAATAATAATACAATTATTCTACCCAAATGAAAAGTATTTACCCACCAATTAGAAAAAATAAATCTTGAAAATCTTGCTATCAAATATAGCTCAACAATGAACATTAAATCCCATATAATCATTATCATAGTTGAAAAGACAGTAAGGCCATCATGAATGAATTGTTTGGTTTGTAGTGCTCCGACCCTAAATTCCAGGAGTGGGTAGTTTTTTTTTCTTTTTTAATTTCAAATTTTGGCCTTATTTATTTCTGATTGATTTTCAATCAAGAAATAACCAATCACTGTCTGTGTTTTGTTGTGAATCTAACAACAATTTTCGAGTTCATGTGCATATTATTGTATCACGAGGCAGAAAATCTATAAACAATTAAACGTCTTTGTTGGGTTATACTTTATGAGTAGAGATAAGTATCGATATTAACAATTCCTTTCTATAAAAAGCAACTGAACTCTAAATATGCTCTTTAGTTATTACTCCAAAGAACAGTACTGTCTTTGTTATCTTGTTTGAAAGAAAGAAAAATCAATGCATTT
Organism: Solen grandis; assembly: GCA_021229015.1. Taxonomy (NCBI): domain Eukaryota; kingdom Metazoa; phylum Mollusca; class Bivalvia; order Adapedonta; family Solenidae; genus Solen; species Solen grandis. The sequence continues at coordinate 2,208,922 of CM037784.1, read as the reverse complement.
TCATTTCATTCTTTACAAATGAACGAGTCTTGCAATTTTATGATCAAGAAAGATTAGAAAGACACATCATACTACTTTAACTGATAAATGCATGTAGCATATGACTGCATTTCTGACATTTGGAGACTGTCTATCTGTAGTTGTGGTAACGTTAGTAGTCATTTCGCTCTAAGAAAAAAAAGAACAGTATTTTTTTTTTTTTTTTTAGATTAAATTTGAGTATAGATCAGTTACAAGTTAAGACCTGGTACACGTATGCAAACTCAGCAAATAAAATTGTTGCTGCTTTTTTTCGTCTTTGATATGTCCGAGCACCTTTAATTAGTATTTACGTATGTATGAAATTTAGCCTTGATGACGTCATCATAACGTGCTAAGTTTATAATTATTATAAGGCTGTTATCCGGTACATACTTTTTATCACTATCTCTCAAAATTATGTATAATGGTTGTTGTCAATTGAGATAATGAATAACAAGTTTAGAATACATACCAAACCAATAGCATGCTTCGTACATTTTGATGAAAATGACGTAAGACTGCTTATTCAAAATAAAGTTGATGTATTGGCGTTTTTAGATACGATGAGATTTTGTCAAAGACATGAACAGAGATATGAAACGGTCCGAATTTTCTTCCCTCGAGTCAAAAAACAAAAACAACAACAACAACAAACAAAAAAAGGTGAACGGGATTTGAACGAAACAGACAGACTCTTTACAGTATCACTCATAATAAAGAGATCTGCGATCTAATGAGAGACATCCATATTTGTTTATTTGTTTTTATCGGCAACGAATTGAAGAGAAAACTAAGTATATTTACAATGAATATAAGCTGTTTTATCACGTTACCTCGCGGTCACATCACCATATACTTAACGAGAGCTTCTCTTGACTTGCTCTTTACCTATATCAGAGTTGCGGATCTCTGTTAGGTTATTAGGTCTTTGTTTAAGTTCAAGAACACAATACAATAAGTAAACTTGCGACATTCCGAGGAAGGACAGAGGTGTATATATAAATGTTCGAGTAATTACAATGCTCGGATAACTCATTGTCGGATCATCTATCGGCCGTGGAATTTTACGCCTGTATTTCGTCGTTACATTATGTGGCAAATGACGCCATTTTTTTAGTTTAGTCCTCAAAGGTACTGTAACCCAATAAGGCGTGTTTTCGTTAGTCGTATTATAGTTAACGACTGCTGTAAAGCGAATTTAACCAAGGCTTCGTGTCATGAAGTGGAGGCTAGGGTTTCCGACGATGAGAAAAACATGCTCCGCAAAGGGACTCGGAATACATGATATCGAATTATGCATGATGCTCATAAAATCGCTCCTTTGAATAAATCAATTTTAATGTACAGCTATAGTCGTATTTCACTTTGTAAGAGGATGTTTATATATATATATGTATATAAAGTGTATTCTATTCTAAAGACCCAAATACCCTGCTATTTATTAGGTGATGCGTTCTCTTTTTTACATACAACGAGCATGTTTAAAAAGAATAGATGTAAAGAAAAAAATAAACAGAATCTTTATAATTTGAGACACGATTCATGCTTTCACGTAGATGTTATCAAAAAGGTCACAAGAGAGAATTTTGAAAGGGCATTTTCTTCTGAATATATCACAAATAGAAAAAAATCATTTCTAAGCCGGTATGACAGCTATAGAACAAATAGATTAATGGAACTTGGATGTGGTGTGTACAGGCCAAATAAACTGCCATAACAATAAATGTTGTATTTGCCATTCAGTGACGACCGGAATGGTGAGCAAACGATTAATTTTACTATACCCTGCATGTTTGTCTTTGATTCTGATCTTGTTCTCATAGGCGCTTGACTGGTTCTTTGAGTTCCGCAGCCGCTCAAGTGTTGAAAAATCAATCACACGATGAATACGGCTGATGAATATATTGGAGGTAGATGTGTTTGTGCACCGATAATCAGATAATTATTTATTTCACTGGAGACAAAGCTCCAGGGTCGCGAGACAAAATCAGCTGATCGCCCATACTCGAGGATTTAAATCAAACAGAACATTGTAAATTTAAATGTCTTTATCCTTTAAAGCATGAAAACCATTAGGAATTTGGCCAAAACGACCAGTATAAGTCAAGGTTAGTCCGCAGTAACCCACTGGCTGATAAATATATGTTAGTTATTCAGAAGTACCTTCAAAGAGTGGAAACCCTACTTTTTTATTAGAATAACCTTTGTTTGATAGTTTAACCAGATATTTAACGTATCTAATGGCATTACATATAATATCGGTTGTAAGAATGCATAGATCTTGATCTAACAATGAATGCCAGCTGTTAAGGGGCTGATTATATCTGCATTGGACTCCATTAGCTATGTTCTACTATTGCCAATTTTATTAGTTAAAGCGTATGCAAAGTCATGTGGTACATTTAAGATTCAACATACGTTTAAAGAATTTTAAGCAAACATCAAACACTGTTGTATGAGTACTTTTGTATGTTTCTTAAAAACTTAAATTTTGAAGACTTATTAAACAAACTTATAATGAAAGGAGAAGTGTTCTAATTTCATAGTTTAAAATGAAGATTGTATTTATGATTTCAGTATTAGTTAAACAACCTAACTGTGATACAATGTACATTTAATTTTTTTCTGATCATATTAAATATTTCTTTAGGAATGCTACAAGTGAATCATGTCTAAAAGTTGAGCCATCAATCATATATATATAATTGATTAAGATTATAGTATATACAGCACATGCATTATGACCTGGATGAATAAAATATTCTTTTAACTCTCTTTGTTTATGTGACATAGAGGCCCAATGGGCCGGATGCCGATAATTTATATAATTATATATTATATTTTCATTGAAATATGTTTACATGCACCATAATAAATAAATTACTGACTTACTTACTAGCTTTCTGACTTATTATTATTTTATTATTTAAAGTAATTAAATAGTGAATCTAACAGGTCGTAGTTTTCCCTAAAGATAGTATAAAAAATTGTAAAACCCAAAGCACATTCTTTCTGGTCCAATAATGAATTACGTAATTTTAGACAACAATCCATGAAGAATTCAGTTATGGGGCATTACAATCTATTTAATTACGTCTCCTGACCACGAAAGCCAAACTATAATCCTCTTATTCAGCCATGGTGAATATATTGTTTACGAATAAGCTGATCAGCAGCGTATCGTATGTCATTTAACACACTTGTGACCGCCTTTGCGACCAGAGTAAACCAAAGTCAGCCTGCACATTCGAGCAGTCTGACCGTTCGCTTTTTCAGCAAGCAACCCCCATAAACAATTAATGGCACAGTTCAAAATGAAGAAAGGACAAGTCCAATTAAGAAATAAAGTATCGTACGGGTTAATATGGATAATTCTCTCGCGCGATAATTAGTGTCATTTATGCATGGAAAATGTGTTTGTATTGTTTACCCTGGTCGATCAGCTTAACATAAATTAATATTACCGGTCCATTCAGATGTGTTTGTCAAAGAAGTCGTTTAAATATTAACCATAGTCATTAGTGCTTACCTATCCCGTCACAACTGACGTCACGGACTAGTGATTTCAGGTGGTAACAAAATTGACATCTGCACATATATAAAAGGCTACTTAATTGACTTTTTAAAGAGATTTTGATACTGTTTTACGAGGTAAATGGAACTCTCAGTGATGTCATTTGACTCATTTTCCATTCCATGTGTATTTTCTCATGGAAATGTTTCAATCAACTCATTGTTCACTTTTCCCCTCCACGAGAATCATTATCATGAAATAAACGCCCAACTAAACTAATTCACGACAAATGAATATTGATGAGTATTGTGTTGTTATGAATAAAAATAATATGCAAATGCATGTCGGTATCTACAGGTAGTGTTCTTTATTGATAGTTATTGACGTCGTGAAAGTTTAAAAGGGATGGGTTGCTATTGTTGTTTTTCCAGTATGACATCTTTGAAAGATGAGAAAGAGATTTGTCTTACCTGAGGGTCATGTTCTAGAAACTTTATAATTATATCCTTATATCCATTTATGATTGCAGCATGGAAGGGAGTAATTCCGTCTTGGTCTTTCACTTGAGTTGAAGCCCCTAACTTTAACAACCTTGGAACATAATTCACGTATTTATTGTTAACAGCGTAGGCCAGTGAGGTCCTTTTGAACTTATCAAGGCTGTCAATGTTCGCCCCATGCTCCACGAGAAGGTCTATACAGCCGAGGTAGTCCTTGCTGGAGTTTGAACCCTTGTCCCTGCCCTGCCGAACACAATGCAGCACCACGTTACCTCCGTCAATTTCATACTCCTCATTTTCACAATTTAATATATCCTTAAACTTCGGGTGTTTGGACCTGTCCGAAATAAACTGTTTGAGGTTCTTCAGATTGCCCCCTTGGACTGACTTCCAAAGCGCCTCCTCGAGCTGGGGCAACGAAAGGTCCGGAAGCTGCTTCGGTGGGTCACTGCCACTTTCTCCCCCCATTGACCACACTCCGATTTAATGACCCCAATTGAAAAAAAAAATAAAATAAACTCAATCTATTCTTCAGTTGATATTAACCATTTCACCACAACACAATGTTATTCCTTTCCATTATCAATACGGTAAGCCACGCGTCGACTGTTTATACCGTCTCCATGTCGTTCAATTAAATCCGAGTTAAGGGCCGCAAACGTCACTTCAGTACCTTAATTAACTTCTGTCTATACTAGTACCCTGTCTTGTACTATGACATTGTTTGACCAAGTGTTCTTTCTTAACATAACCGTAAACATGTATTAACTCTACACCCGGCTTGTGTATTAACTAGATAGAATTACTTTAAACGGAATTTAACAAAACCAATATTCGGCACACAGGAATATTAAAAGTATGGACTCCCTGAACACAGTGGGTCTACCCAACAATCACAGCTCATTCTATTAATCACGTTTTTGATAGAGAAGCGATATCGCATATGTATGTCTGCGCATCGAGTATTCAATCAATGTTATGCCGTTTCTTTTATATACAAACAGAAAAGAAATAAAGAAGACGAGTACAAAGAATGAAGAGGTGAGTTCGTCTGATAATTATGGTTACGGTAAAACAGGACGTGTGATCTATGAGGCGGGTCAATATTTGACAGGAAGCAAGAACGGGTCGATGTCTTCTGGTCCCAATGGACTGAGTCATATAAATCAGGTACTGTGGATGGAACTATGTCGTGAGACATTGAGTTTTTATGCTTCCGTGCAGGTATGTTGTCTGTAAGACAGAGAGACGTGTCCGGCATCGGTTAACTGTGTTTTATTGTTCTATCGATTTTCCTCCAAGATGCAGTCAAGGGAGACATGAATGGTCATCAATAGATCTGGAGCAAGAATAATTTAGAGACCTGATGGACGTTAAGGGACCAAACAACGGGGTCATGTAACTTGCTAAGCCAGCAGGTATTCGTCCCAGTGATCTTGGGACGCTGCTATAAATGTTCATTAATGGGTCGTTAGCTTTATCGAGCTATTTCTGGAACAACTAATATCTTACCCCTTAATTGAAAAAGTCAGAAGGTCACATGCCTTTTTTGATTATATGAAAATAACTTATTTCGTACTTTACTACATGACAAGTCTCGGTAGCAGAGCGTTCGTCCCGTAACAGAAAGGTCGTTGGTTCGATCCCCGGCCGCGCCATTCCAACGCCGTTCACAGTGATACTGGTGTATCTCCCTTGCTTGACACTCAGCACATAGCGGTTGTTTCAGGACTGGATATGAGACAGGGTGTGGCACCACGCCACTTATCTACGGTTGTGGCAGCACTATATCTGTCTCATGTAGATGTCGATGGAGGAACAACCAAACAATGTTATATAGCAACACAAATTGAAAGAAGAAAAAACAGAAAAAAAACCACCAAGATAGCATCTATGGGTATAGAACATTGGTTTTTCTGTTCTGCATTTTGAATTATAAGCGTGAAGCTTTGAAGCTGATATTTATCGAGACCATTCTAAACTTCAACGATCAATACAATATCAAATTACATTAGTATTCAATCATTCAATCAATGTTTTTTTTCAAGTATAAACATATTCTCTCGCCAAGCCTTTATCTCCTTCTTTTTTCTGTTGAAAGTGGTGAAAGTGTTCTAACAACCCGTGCGATTTCCTTGACAGCTTAGTTCAGGATCGGCATTCTAGATAAAACATTTAGAAACACCTGCTTCCTCTTACACTAGTAATATTTTAAAAAAAACTTCAAGATAGCAAAACAGTCATGCACTTTTGTTTTACAAGATATATGGAAATGACTCTTTTTTTTCAGAAACGATAAAGTAGGGTATTTATATCTGATTACTGGAGTATAGGCCATTTCACTCCGACATGAGACGTAAACTTACGTAAATCAACAAGCACTATCCAAATATCTAATCTACATGCTGGTGTATAATTCCACACATAGTTTATTTGGGAATAAACCTAAATTTGAGATTTTCCCCAGTCACTGATTGGTCAATTTAAATCAGCGCATTATACAGGGTATTGCCGATTCTCTGGTGAAATGGTGTACTACTGAGTGGAAAGTTTCAATAAGCTTGATGGATTTGAACTTCAGCTAACAATACTTAGCGCTAAGTAATACTCAGATCTTAAGTTGAAACATATTTCACCTTTCCTGTTTTTAGAACCATTCGGGTACATGACGTAGTTAACATAATCTAACATTATTTGTTAGATATAAACTATTGACTATTCTGTTAGCGAACTAGGAATTTGCCACTAAGTATTGAAGTATTACTAGTCGCTGAGTTCGAGCCAGATCTTTGATTGTGCACTGTGCATTACCTTTACCATGGTACCCTATAAAACAGAATATTTAGCTATATTGTCTCCGCAACGTACCGGGTATTTTTAAACTAAACCCAACTCCGATGTCACTTCACTGGCAAGTTTGTGTGTATTTCACAGTTTAAGCAAACACTTCAGGCTCGGCTATCGATACCGGTCAGTTTATGTTATCAATATTATATACGCTGTTTAATACAGGGCAGGTAAACCTTATATCAGAGTACCGGCTAATTGGCAAATGGAAAAACGGTGTACACATAAGTAAAAATATGATGAAGTGATTTTTTTTTATCATCATGATAAAGAAATTCGTGCAATAACTGAGAAATCGCTATCTCGAGTATATTCGGCAGGCTACATCAGGGGAAAATAAGTTAAAAAAAAGTTGAATATGGAATTTTATATTTTAATATGTTATACGTGTCTTAAGGTATTTCTCCTAAATTGAAATAAAAACTCCTCTTGAATTTCAACAACCGTACTTAACTCCAAGTAATACTTAAATACTTAGAGACGAATTTTATCCTTCTAGTTTCTCTTATAAAATGACTATATATTTAATTTTTTAACAAATATTGCAAGTTTTTAATTTTGGTCAACTCAATCATGAACTTTGATATTTTGTAAAGGCAAAATGCATTGCTACCTTTAATTACGAATATTACTTAATGCTAAATTTTGTGGTTGGAATTCGAACCTTGTTCTAGAAAAAAAAGCTTTGTTTTTACAAATACAGTCCGACTTAATCGTCCAGTGTCGTTCAGAATTTGAAAAATGATCCGTGAGGTCTAAGAGAAAATATGAATGTATGCGGAGCTTGTTTGCGGCGACGGGTGATACGTCATGTTTAATTTGCATGTAACCTTATAAGATGTACCCGGTGATACTGACTCTGAACAATATCTTGTACTGTCAATCAAACGGGAGTTGGTTCCATAATGCGAGGTCAAAGACAAAACTGCATGGCGAGCGTGACAGTCTGTAAACTGCATGGCGAGCGTGACAGTCTGTAAACTGCATGGCGACCGTGACAGACTGTAAACTGCATGGCGATCGTGACAGTCTGTAAACTGCATGGCGAGCGTAGCGTGACAGTCTGTAAACTGCATGGCGAGCGTGACAGTCTGTAAATATGTTATCGTTTGCGCTTCGCTTCGCGTCGCTTGAGATAAATTCCATAAAATTCAAAATATAAACGATAATATATACTTACGGTGCAAGTTAACCAAGCCATCGTTTTGGCTCATTATAACTTTTTCAACGAGACTCAAATATCGTATCCAGAAACGTAAATATACACTTTTCTTTTCTTTTTGCATGATCCAATGGAATAAATTTCAGTATACATTACACAGTCTCATCTTGAATATAAATACCCTAGCATTTCTAAACGGATATTCGAAGACCGAATGGAATAGTTGTTCCAAGTTATGTTTATATCCATTAACCATTTCCCTCATATAGACTCATTTTGAGGCACTCAGTAGGTACCACATAAAGCCTGATCTGCAGAAAACCACAGTTAAGCCTTACCAAATTTAATTATAAAGTCGTCATTTCAAGACCACTGAGGATCAGCGAACAGCATAAAACCTGATCAGCCTGCGAGTTACTCGCAGGCTGATCTGGTTTTATGCTGTTCGCATAGGTCTTTTCATGGTGTCCTCTATGAGGGAAAGGGTTAAGGTTGTAATACCGTTAAAATACCGTTTTCATTGCGCTTTTATATCTCTCTTTTTTTTCACAGCTAAAAGACTAGCCGTGCTTATTTGTTGTTTGTGACGTAGTCTATACTATAGCTCATTTACTTAGGCTCTACTTTGAAAACCTCTAAACTTCTCATTTTTCGTTAAAAAAAATGATTGAATGATTAAACATAGTTCTACAACACAGTTAAAGTAAACAGTTTTGAAGAAAAAAATCAATTTGGTGTCAAAACAAAGACATATTCAACAAATCTGTTACAATAACTCATGTATAGAAAGCTTGGAGTCCGATGCAAGTCTGTGTAACATATTAATTAACAAATCAAGCTTTCGACCTGAGATACCTCCTTGGGTTATTTTCAACCGGCCTTTACCGTTGCTCGGTATATGTCTCAATTAAAGCGGAGTCTCATGCACAGTGTTCATCTTTTTTTCTTCTATCATATGTTACCCATTCATTTGTTTTATAATGCCTTGAATCTTCCATTCTATTGTTGTTTTTTCCTAAAACATGCAAATTAATACTTACTCTTTCCTGCGTAATATTCGACATACGGTCAACCCAATAACCGCCTCTCTTCCTATACTTTACGTGCAGTAAGTGAGATTAAAGTACTGCCTAATGAGGTAGAAACTTTGAAACCGGGTGATACAGATTATTTGAAAAAAAAAAATATTGCAAGATGGAAGAAGAAATTAATGCAGTGGGAATAGAGTGTCAAGACTTAGAGACAATATATAGCAAGAATATTCAAAAATGAAAAGAAATTTAAAAAAAACAGGTAAAAGAAAGAAAGATAAAAACTGTGCATGAGAGCCCACGACCAGGATCATGCTTTAGTTGAGACCTAAACCGTACAACGGTAAAGGCCGGTTGAGTTCGCACTCAGCGAACGGTAGGGTTAACGTCTGCATTGTGCAGAAGTTAACTTGGGCCTCATTATCCACACCTTATATACCCTACTTGTAATATCTTTCGAACGGGTATTAAATTGGTACTATATTTAGATATTTCAGTCTTTTAATGAAAATAACTGAATATCTTTGAGCATTTTCCATTTAAGTGAATTAAGTTATATACAGAGTTATTTTACCTTCCAGAAGCTCAACAAAATACAAATAGTTAACTCAGATTTACAAAATAGGGCTTAGTTTGGTATTTATTTTTTTTCCAACGAAATGGAATTGTTGTAACAAATAGCCCAAGGATATTTAGTTATCAAGCTATAGTTAGTTGTTATGGTGGCATATTTCTGCCAGCCACTTATCCACTTAGCTATGTCGAAACTTTTCTGAAAAATTGTCACATAGTCAGTTAGTATCTGGCAAGTAGAAAACTTTCGTGTTATCCTCTTAGGTATCTTAACAGAACAAAACTGCCTCTTAGTGCCCACTACTGCCAGCCATATATTCACTTAAGATAACTGGATATCTCGCCTTCTTTCAAGTTAGTCAGTTAAATTATGTGGATAACAAACATTTTTTTTTCCACATAATTATCTGGAAAAAGGCATGATATCCAGTTAAAATAAATGAATATGTGATTGGCAGTAGTGGGCACTAACAGACAGTTTAGTCCTGTTAAGATACCTGAGTAGATAACTTGAAAAGTTGCTACTTGCCAGATACTAACTGAATATGTAACAATTTTTCAGAAAAGTTTCAACATAGCTAAGTGGATAAGTGGCTGGCAGAAATATGCCACCATACATTTGTATATATCAGGACATTTACATAGATATCCATGAAATATTTTCTGTATATACATGTATTTATATGTTTGTTGTTGTTTTTATTACAAAAATGCTTATTGCATATTATATATTTCATTTTATAGGTAAAATGTAAAATGTGCAGGTACTTCTTGTTTTTTATATCCGTTGACGTCCGACAACAAAAAAGCGATCATGATATTTGTGAAATTGAGTGGTGTTTTTCTTTTCTATTACATTTTCTTTGTTCTTGTGTAAAAATGCATTGATGTTTTTAATAACGAACAGAATTATAACTTTAAAACAATTATACCCAATGATTAAGGCATGGGGTTTCGACTTCCCAAAGCACTAACTTGCTATATATGCATTTTGTTTAATAGTATTAATAGTATTTAGATACATTCGAACAGACACTGTTGACAACATTTTCGTGGGAGGTATAGTAAATTTATCGAGTGTACGTTCATTTTTTTTTTAAGATGTATATCATTTACTGTTTATGAAACATCTTTTGTGTGACTCTTACAATTGTGTCTTCTTGTATTCATTGAATTACAGCTGAATTTAATCAGATCAAGTGACTTGGTAAGTAGACAGTTAGTGCAGATTTGGCATACACATGGGTACCTCTTGCGTTTTATTGAATGACACAGCACTTATGAGAGAAGCAATTAGAAATCATTTCATGAAAAGCGTACCAAATTGATTCAATATTTTGACACTTCACAATTTGCTTGATTAAAAACATCATGTACAGTCTCAACATTTCAGTTATCCCTTATATTATGCTCACAGTCTGAATACTTATTTCTCAAATACATAAGGTATGCAAGGTGTGATCCATACATATTCAAAAAAAAAAAAAAATAAGCCTGAAAGGACGCTGTGGTCCAGTTATAGTCTTCACTGACAGCGAATCCGAAGGTTGCGAGTTTGGTCCTAGATCTAGGCAGATATTCTGAACTCACTTCCCGCCATTACATTAGATATACTTACTACATGCATAAAATTGATTAATGAATCATGATTTATTGCAGGGGTCAACTGATCAAATACCCGTGAGATATTTGATTCTGTGGATAAAAAGAGTCGTTTGTCCGCCTCGGGAGCAGTGGGTCGTTGGTTCTATCCCCGACCGGGACATATAAGAGTCATAAAAATGCTTCCCTGGCGATCAGCGAGTATAGGGACCGTGTGTATAGCTTCCTTGGGGATCAGCGTGTATAGAGACTGCATGTATAGCTTCCTTGGCAAACAGCGTATATAGAGACTTTGTATATAGCTTCCTTGGGGATCAACGTGTAAAAGAGACTGTGTGTGTAGCCTCCTTTGCGATCAGCGTGTATAGAGATTGCATGTGTAGCTTCTTTGGCGATCAACGTGTATAGAGGTTGTATATAGCTTCCTTAGCGATCAGCGTGTATAGAGACTGTATGAATAGCTTCCTTGGGGACCAACGTGTAAAGAGACTGTGCGTATAGCTTCCTTGGTTATCGGCGTGTATAGAGACTGCGTATATAGCTTCCGTTGAGATCAGCGTGTATAGAGACTGTGTTTATAGCTTCCCTGGCGACCAGCGTGTATAGAGACTGTATAGAGACTGCGTATATAGCTTCCTTTGAGATCAGCGTGTATAGAGACTGTGTTTATAGCTTCCCTGGCGACCAGCGTGTATAGAGACTGTGTGTATAGCTTTTCTGGCGAC
>CM037784.1:2146847-2196847 GCA_021229015.1 Solen grandis | reverse complement strand
CATTTTCTTTAAAATTTTTCATTGTCCTTGAAAATTTCAACATATAAAAAAATCTTCTTAATATTAGAAATACATTTTCTTTTATAGACGTCACTGACTCATATGACATTTTTTTTCACAAAATTTTTAAGATTTCCAGAGACCTATATACGACCCAATTCACTTTTCTACTAAAATAGGACCGTTTTTATAAGCTTTTAAAAAATTTACCCCCTGTTCGAATTTGAATTCGCTATAGAACCATGGCTTTTCGAATTTTAAAAAACGAACCGGTAACACAAAAGAACGTAAATACACATTCTGTAAAAAATTTGATAAAACGGCCCTTTAAAATGGCCGGACCGGACAAACTTTTGTATCAATTTAAAATGTGACTCAATGACGTCATGGCTTCTGAAAATCAGAAACAAAATTTCAGCGTCTATTTTTTTTGTCTTTAAATTTTTTAATGCCCCCGAAAATTTCAAAATAAAATAATCTGTTAAATTAGAAATTCTTAACAAAAAAATGACGTCACTACGTATAAAACTTTTATTTCACAAAATTTTTAAGACCCCAATACCAAACGACCCAATACATTTTTCATCTCAAATAACCGATTTTATAAAATTTAAAAATTTACGACCTTTGGTTTGAATCTTGGAATCGCTATAAACCCTTTGGGACTTTTCGATTTTTTGAAAAACGGACACCGGGGATGCACAACTAAACTTAATATACACATTCTGTGAAAATTTGAGGGAAATGGGTTCATTAAAAAGGTCTGGACGCTACAAACTTTTGTAGCTTATTTCAAGTGTGACGTCATATGACTCATAGAGATAAACATCATAAAAATCAAAAAAACATTTCTTTGAAATATGACATCAAAATTTCATTGTCCGGGACCATATAACATAATAATTTTTTTAAAAAAAATTAGAAATTGATGACGTCATAAACTCACAAACGTCCATTTTCAAAAAATTTTTTAAAATCTATGGGAGATCTATATACTGTCAAAATATTAACCTCTTCTCATTTAGGGACGTTTTTATGACATTTATCAATTTACGCCCTTTGGGTTGAATCTTGCTTTCGCCATAGAACCTGTTTTTTCAAATTTAAAAACGGACAACGAGATCACAACTAGAACTTAAATATACACTTTCGGGAAAAATTTTGAAAAAAATGGGTTTTATTAATTATCGCTCTGTACGCGTCAAACTTTTGTAGCAAATTGCCAAGTGTACGTCATATGACGTCATAGGCATACGAAAATTATAGTTTTTTTTAATTTACGCACATGAAAAATATCCATCGAAATTTCATTCTCCTAGGACGATTGCAACATATGAAAATCCGTGAGGAAGAAAAGAATAATAATAATAACTAGATGTCATTCGTCTAAACGAATGATAGGACTTTCTGCAACCTGCGTTAATGCAAAAAGCAGAGATAGAAGTTTCATGTAATGACTCACCTCTGGTAGTATATCATGTTCTTTGCTGAACAATGACATTATATTCCGCGAAAATAACCTTAGTTACAAGAAAAAAAAAAGTAGTAGTAGTATGTTTTAGACGTCATATGACGTCACCATTCAAAATATATTAAGAAATTATCAGAACTGCAAACTGTTAAGTTTCAATTTTCTATCTCATTCCGAAATTCTTTAACCCTAAATAAAATTTTTTTGGTCCTATGTTCGAATCTTAGTTCAGCCACAATAACTTCGGTTTTTGGGAAATTATGGTTACCTGAAAAAATATTCACACCTTAGTTTCAAGATGTACCATCTGTAAAAATTTGAAGAAAATCTGATCATATATGGCAGCATAGAGCGCGAACACCATTTGCACTGTTTTTAGCTGTGACGTCATGTGACGTCATAGGTGCTGACAATAATTGAAATCAAAAATTTCCTCACGTGCCTAATAACCCATAAAAATTTCATCGTCCTAGACTATTGCAACATAATTAAAATAACGTTAGTTAGGAAGAAGAAAAGAATAATAATAAGAATAAAATGACTCACGTGACTCATAGGGCTTTATTTTTTTACATAAAATTTTTAAGACACCCAAGACCTACTAACTGACAAAAATTTCAACTCTATCTCAAATAGGACAGTTTTTATAAGCATTTAATATTGACGACCTTGGTCGAACTTGGATCCGCCATAGATCTTGGACTTTTCGAATTTTGAAAAAACGGACACCGGGATACACAATAAGAAAGTAAAATAAAACATTCTGTGAAAATTTGATGAAAATCGGCCCATTAATAATGCCTGGACCGTGTAAAAAACTTTTGTAGTCATTTTCAAATGTGACGTCATATGACGTCAAAGCTTTTGAAAAATCATTGAAATCGAAATAACACATGTGACTCATTTGTCATTAAATTTTTTATTTTCCTCGACAAAATTTTTAAAATATAGAAATATTCTTGTTAATATTAAAAAATACATTATCATATAATGACGTCACGTGACGTCATAAAGACATTTATTTTCACAAAATTTTAAAACTTCTAGAGACCTATATACTGACAAATATCAATTTTCCCATCTTAAATAGGACAGATTTTAAAAGCATTTAAAAATTTACGACCCCTTTGTTCGAATCTTGGATTCGCTAAGAACCTTGGCAATTTCGAATTTTGAAAAACGGACCCCGTATACACAATAAAACTTAATATACACATTCTGTGAAAATTTGATGAAAATCGGCCCATTTATAATGGCTCTGGACCGTGTACAAACTTTCGTAGTCAATTTCAATGTGACGTCCCTATGACGTCATAGGCTTCTGAAAAACTTTGAATCGAAATTTCAGCATCTGAAGCATGCGGTATTAATTTTTCATTGCCCTTCGAAAATTTCAAGATATAGAATAATCTTGTTAGTATTAGAAATTCATTATCATATAATGACGTCACGTACGTCAATGACATTTATTTTCACAAAATGTTTAAAACTCCCAGAGACCTATATACTGACCCAATATCATCTTCTATCTCAAATAGGAACCGATTTTATAAGAATTTGAAAATTTACGACCTTGGTTCGAATCTTGGATCCGCCATAGATGCTTGGGCTTTTCGAATTTTGAAAAACGGACACCGGGATGCCCCAACTAGAAACTTAATATACACATTCTGTGAAACTTGATGAAAAAGGTTTTATTAATAATGGGTCTGGACTGCGTACAAACTTTTGTAGCTTATTTCACGTGTACCCTCATATGACGTCATAGCTATATGAAAAAAACATAAAATCAAAATAACATCTCTTGGAGAATAAGACATCAAAATTTTATTGTCCTGGACTAATTAACATATATAATATGTGTTTAAAAATTAGGTAATTGGGTGACGTCAATGACGTCACAAGACGTCTAAATTTTTCCAAAAAAATTTTAATCTACGGAGA
This sequence comes from Solen grandis, assembly GCA_021229015.1. Lineage (NCBI taxonomy): Eukaryota > Metazoa > Mollusca > Bivalvia > Adapedonta > Solenidae > Solen > Solen grandis. The sequence goes on along the minus strand of CM037784.1, from coordinate 2,193,432 downwards.
TCTATATACTGACAAAAAAACAACCTTCTGTCTCATTTAGGGACGATTTTATAGAGCATTTATCAATTTGACGTCCTTTTTGAATCTTGCATTCGCCATAGAACCTTGGCTTTTCGAATTTTGAAAAACGGACACCGAGATGCACAACTAGAACGTAATATACACATTCTGTGAAAATTTGATAAAAATGGTTTATTAATTATCGCTCTGGACCGCGAAACAAACTTTTGTAGCAATTTCCAATGTGACGTCAAATGACGTCATAGGCATTTGAAAATTAAAGAATTTTAATTACGCATATGAATAATATGCCACCCGAAATTTCATTCTCCTAGGACATTGCAACATATGAAAATCCTTGAGGAAGAAAAGAATAATAATAATAATAATAATAAACAGAACAAACCCAATAGGACTTTCTGTTTTAAAGGCAGAAAGTCCTAAAATAAACATAACAAACCCAATAGGACTTTCTGCCGAAAGGGCAGAAAGTCCTAATAAACTAATTTCATTCGTTGATACGAAGATAGGACTTTCTGCTACATTTGTTAAACACTTAAAACTAAAAAAGTAAAAAGATATGAAATTCCAGCCTTTAACTTGCTTTTGTTTTGCCATAACTTAAATAAACTTTGAAAAATATAACCGTTTAACTTGGAGGATATGGCAAAAGTAACTGAAAACATTTTTTTATATCGATTTTATTTAATTTGGGATTATTTTATAATCTATGTTACAAATCAAATTTATTTAAAGTGCTTACAATTCGAATTTCATCCTGTAATAATTGCCGAAGACCGCATAAAAGCTTGTGTAGACAGCGTCAAGTTTGATGTCATGTACGTCATAGGCATAAGAAAATCAATGAAATGAAATATTAAGTATTTTGAATATATCAAGTAATTTTTTCATGCTCCTTACAACTTTGCAACATATAAAAAATTAAACGCGTAGATATATTAACATTTTTTTTTGACCTATGACGTCAAATGACGTTTAATCCTAAACAGAATATGAATAAGTCTCAAACTAATATTCAGTCCAAATATCAACTTTCTAAATCATCGGAAGCGATTTTATATGTTTTGAAATTTGACGTCAAGGGTTCGAAACTTGATTCGCCATAGAAACCATTGCTTTTTCAAATTTTGTAAAAAGGGACCCGGGATACACATATAGAGCGTTACATAACATTCTGTGAAATTTTGATGAAAAGGGGTCCAAAAATTAATGGCTGTACACCGCGTAAAACCTTTTTGCCTGACGTCAAATCTTACGTGATATAACGTCACATTAATATGAATTACATTGCATTCTAAAGCACACGGATTGATGTACATACCATTAGATTTCCATGGTCCTGGGAAGTAAACAACATATTAAATTTAAAGCATATATATTAGAAATTAATTTTTGACCTTATGACGTCATATACGTCATGTGACTTCATCTTCCATAGAAGGTAAAGCACTCTTGGAGACTTATATACTACCAAATAAAATTATATTTCTAACTCATCTGGAAACGATTTTATACGTATTTGAAATTTGACGTCAATGGGGTTTGAATTTTGGATCCGCCATAAAAACCTTTGCAAATTTCGAATTTGGAAAAACGGACACCGGAATGTACAACTAACTTTAACATACACATTCTGTGAAATTTTTAATGAAAATCGGCCCAGAAATAATGGCTATAGACCGCGTACAAGCATTTTTAGACGACGTCAATTGACGTCAAAACACGTCATAGTCAAATGAAAATTATTGAAAGGAAACAGTCTATCTGAAACAAAAAGCTATTAAATTTTCAAGTGCTGACGTAAACAACATATAAAAAATTAAACACATAAAAATTGAAATTACCTTTCACCTCATACGTCATATGACGTCATATGACGTTCACCTTCAGAGAAAAAAGTTACCCTCGAGATTTATATTCTGTTTCCCAAAAATCATCTTTCTAGCTCATTTGTAAGCGATTTTATACGCATTTTAAATTTGACGTCAATGGTTCGAATCTTGGATTCGCCATAGAACTATTTCCATTTCGAATTTTGAACAACGACACCGGAAGGCACAACTAAGCCTAACATACACATTCTGTGAAATTTTATGAAAATCGGCCCAGAAATATGGCTGTAACCGCGAACAAACTTTTTTACCTTACGCAAAACTGACGTTATATACCTCATATGAATATGAAATTCATTGCATTCGAAAGCTCATGGTTTGAAATATATGCCATAAAATTTTCATTGTTCTGGACCATTTGGCAACACTAGAAATTAATACAAAACAAGAGGAAGAAAAAAGAATAAAAGAACTAGATTTCATTGCACGGCAAACGATAGGACATCCTGCAAACCGTTAAAAACTCAAACAAACTGAAAATTATTGATATGGAATATGCAGAAAATATTAGGTTCTAGACGAATTCATCAATTTTAAAATGTCTGCAGAGCGCTTACAAACTTTTTGATTTGAAAGGCTATTCTGATTCATATGAATAAGAATATAATTGCATATGAAAAATTCAGCATATTTCACATATGCTATTATAATTTTGTAATTTCTGGACCATTAGGATCACATTGAATTTATTGCACCAAAATGAAAACATATTATAATCCCATTACGTCAAATGACCCTCTGGCCTATGGAAATCAAAAAAAAACGTTTTGAATTACAACATGTTTGAAATTCACTTTTTTCCTCGAATAGGGTCTCTGAAATACTAAACTTAATTCCGAGGTCATATTTTCAAAACTTTTTTTTCACCACAGAACCTCGTCTTTTCAATATTTTGAAAACGAAAGTAAGGATGCCCAACAAAATCCTTGCTTTTTCAATTTGGTAAAACGCAGACGGGTTGGCACATCTAAAGCGTAACATACACATTCTGTGAAATTTTGATGAAAACCGTCCTGAAAAAAAGGCTGTAGACCGCGTACAAACTTATTTAGACAATGTCAAGTTTGGTGTCATATGACGTCAAAACGCATAAGAAAATCAATGAAATGAAATATTAAGTATCTTAAATATATCAAGTAAATTTTCATCCCCATTGGAACTTTGCAACATAAGAAATTAAACGCTTAGATATCAAACATTCTTTTTGACCTTATGACGTCAAATGACTTAATCCTCACATAATTAAATAAGTCTAAAATACTAATATTCAGCCCAAAATATCCACTTTCTAAATCATCTGAAAGCGATTTTATACTATTTGAAATTTGACGTCAATGGTTCAAAACTTGGATTTCCAAAGAACCATTGCCTTTTCAAATTTTAAAAAACCGACAAGGATACACAACAAGAGCGTTACATATAACATTCTGTGAAAGGGTTGATGAAAATCGGTCCAAATATAATGGCTGACCCGCGAAAAACCTTTTGCCCTGATACAAATCTTACTTTGATAAACGTAACATTAATTAATGGAATACATTGCATTCTAAACTCATGGATTGATGTTAAACTATTAAATTTCCATGGTCCTGTGAAGTTAACAACAAAATTTAAATTTAAAACGCATATATATCAGAAATTCTTTTGTCCTTATGACGTCATCGACGTCAAATGACGTTCATCTTCATAGAATATAAAGCAGACAAAGAGACTTATATACTACCATATATAAGCTTTCTGGGCCATCTGGAAGCGATTTTATAGGCATTTGAAATTTGACGTCAAAAGTTCAAATTTCTTGGATTCCCCAAATAAAATCATTGCCTTTTCGAATTTTGAAAAACGGACACCGGGATGCACAACGAAGCCTAACATACACATTCTGTGAAATTTTGATGAAAATCGGTCCAAAAAAATGGCTGAGACAGCGTACAAATATTTTAAGACGACGTCAATTTTGACGTCAAAACACGTCATAGACAAATGGAATGGATCGAAAGAAAAATGTTTTATCTGAAGCATATGCTATTAAATTTTTAAGGTGCTCTGACGTTTTCAACATATAAAAATTAACAACTAAAATTTAGAAATTACTTTTCACCTCATGACGTCAATGACGTCATTCGACATTCATCTTCTAAAGAATAAAAAAGAAACCTAAAGACTTATATCCTGTCCAAATATCATCTATCTAGGTCATCTGGAAGCGATTTTATACGCATTTGAAATTGACGTCAATAGTTCGAATCTTTGACTCGCCATAGAACCATTGCCCCTTTTTTAAATTTGAAAAACGGACACCGGAAGGCACAACTAGAGCCTAACATAAAACATTCTGTGAAATTTTGATGAAATCGGCCCGGAAATAATGGCTGTAGACCCCGTACAAAAATTTTTCACCTACGTCAAATCTGACGTTATATGACGTCAATTTAATATGAAATTCATTGTATTCGAAATCCCATGGTTTTGAAATATATGCCATAAAATTTCATTGTTTCTGGGCCATTGGCAACACATCGAAATTAACACAAATACAAGAGGGAAAAAAAAAGAATTTAAAAAATAAGAATAAAAAAAACATAACAAACCCAATAGGACTTTCTGCCGAAAGGGCAAAAGTCCAATAAGAATAATAAAAAACAAACAAACCCAAAGGACTTTCTGCCGAAAGGGCAGAAAGTCCTAAAAAACAGTACAAACCCAATATGACTTTCTGCCTGTAGGCAGAAAGTCCTAAAAAAACAATAGGTCTTTCTGCTTGAGGCAGAAAGCCCTAATAATAAACATACAAACTGCAATAGCAAAAAGTTCTTTTAATAAAAAAACATAACAAACCCAATAGGACTTTCGCCGAAAGGGCAGAAAGTCCTAATAATAAAAAACAGTACAAACCCAATAACTTTCTCCAAAGGCAGAAAATCCTAATAAAAAAACATAACAAACCCAAAAGGACTTTCTGCCCCGTAGGCAGAAAGTCCGAATAATAAAAAACATAACAAAAACCCCAAAAGGACTTTCTGCCAAAAGGGTAAAAGTCCTAATAAAAAACAGTAAAAAACCCAATAGGACTTTCTGCCAGTAGGCAGAAAGTCCTAACAAGAGGGCCATGATGGCCCTGAATCGCTCACCTGATTATAAATAAAGCAACATATGTTGGATTTTTCATATTGACCAACTTTTGGACCCCACATGACCCACTTTAAACTTGTCCAAGATTTTAGGGAAACAGACATTCTGACCAAGTTTCATGAAGATTGAGCCAAAAATGTGGCCTCTAGAATTTAACAAGGTTTTATAAGATTTGACCTCATGACCTACTTTTTGACCCCACATGACCCCATTTCGAACTTGTCCAAGATTTTATGGAAAAAAAACATTCTGACTAATTTCATAAAAAATTGGCCAAAAATTTGGCCTCTAAGTGTTAAAAAAGGTTTTTCTAAATTTGACCTCGTGACCTTCTTTTTGACCCCCCCATGACCCAAATTCGAACTTGTCCAATATTTTTGGAGAGAACATTCTGACCTATTTTCATGAAGATTGGGCCAAAAATGTGGCCTTTAGAATTAAAAAAAAGGGTTTTTCAAGATTGACCTCGTGACCTACTTTTTGACCCCACATAACCCAAATTCGAACTTGTCCAAGATTTTATGGAGACAAACATTCTGACCACGTTTCATTTACATTTGGCTAAAAATGTTGCCTCTAGAGTGTTAACAAGGTTTTCATACGATTTGACCTCGTGACCTACTTTTTGACCCTTCATGACCCAATTTCGAACTTGTCCAAGATTTTATGGAAGCAAACTTTCTGACCAATTTTCATGAAGTTTGGGCCCCTAAAAATATGGCCTCTAACTTTTAAACAAGGCCAAATTGTTGACGACGCCGACGGACGACGGACGCCGGACAAAGGGGCCCATCACAAAATCTCACCCTTGAGAAACGTTGTGAGCAAAACAAAACCATAACAAACCCAATAGGACTTCTGCTTGAGGCGGGAAGCCCTAATAATAAGAAGAAGAATAAACATAACAAACCCTAAAACGTTTCCGCAGGTTTGCGGAAAGCCGTAAAAAACAGAACCGCAATGGGCATATCGGTTTCGCTTTTTACTTGATTAGTTCGAACACTTTATTTCATTTTAGGCACAATTAATCAGCAAGGAACAGAATGCAAAAAGTCGCATTGAAATAGGACTTCATATTCTTGAGTTATAAGCAATAAGCATACAAAGTGACCCTAGCAGAAAAAAAAGAATTTCAATTGAAACTACCTTGACGGTATGATTTAAGCACAGATCTTGTAATAATTTGTTAAAAAATAACAAGAACTATCATTGAAAATGATGAATTCCACCTGATATCGCTTTGCCACAGTTACTGTTTTCTTGTCAAATAGTCTTGATAAAGTTAAAGGGTAAAAATAAAATAACACACCAAAACCAGAAGGAGCTCTGATACACATATGCATGTATCACCGATAAAAAAAATATGAAAAAAATATGCCGATCATGATATGCCGAGGATATAAGCAACTTCTGTTAGTACTTATAAATGCTGTGAAGTTATATCAAAATCTGACCAACAGTAGCTGAGGAATTAAAAAAGATAAAAATATTAAAGAAATAGGCAAGGGGGGGGGAAAACCAAGAAAAATGGAGCAAGCATGACATCCCTACAATATAAGCAGGGAAAACCTCGGACATAGTAAATTATAGTTGTTGTGAATTAAAAAAAAATAAGAAATAGTATGGACAAAATATCTTCAATAAATATTACAAAGGCCCCCAACTCATAAAAAAACACAAAAAAACAAGCTTGTCATGATGTGATAACGATATGCAAACTAGACTTGGTACTTATTAATATTGTGAAGTTAAATCAAAATCAGACCCTTGGTTGGCGAGAAATCAGTGGATTAACTGTATTCAATGTAATAACAAAGTGCCATAACTCATAAAATCAGATTATGAAGTCATGCAAACGTTATGCACAACTTGGCTTTGGGACCTAATATTACTGTAAAGTTAAATAAAAATCAGACTTTGGAAGCCAAGATAAAGTGAGGGAAAATATATTCAACAAGTAAAAGTGATGCCTGTGGCAGCACATTGAAAAAACACGGCGGGAAAGAAAAACAGTCTGATAATATTTTTTTATGTGGGGCAACAGTAAACAAATTGTTTTTATTTTGACATAGCCTTTATTGAGAAATTTTAACTTGTTTACATAAGTATATAAATAGAAAACTAGTGCCAAGACTTTAAAGGAATCTTTAAAAAGAAAAAAACAAGAGGGGCCCGGATGGCCCTGGATCGCTCCCTGAGTAAACGGTTACCCAAGGAACATCATCTGTATTAAAACATTTTTGAAATCTGGCCAGTATTTTAAAGAATGATCCCTGTAAAGTTTTCCCTATATACATAAAAAGGCAAATAAGCCCCGCCCCCTGGAGGCCATGTTTTTTAATGGATCAAATAATTTTAGGAACTTTGGTAGAGGTTGACCCATGGATCATCTGTACCAATTTATTTTAAAATCTGGCCATAGCATAACAAGGACAACACATCCCATGAAATTCCATCCACATTTTTTGGTTGTTTGGATGGGTACAAAATATTGTTTTTGATAGGATATGTTTTGCTGGGCACAGGGGTTTATTTCTAAGCTTAAACTTAAAAAATTTATGATTTCTCACATCCAAACAAAGCCATGTTTACAGTCATACACAATTGTATCGATTAATACCATAAGTTGAGCACTACGAAAAGCACTGACTGGATTTCTGGAGACAAAACTTTGTTTGGGAGACTAAATCATATCATATGCCAAAACATAAATCAAAGACAGTCGGTGCATTAATTTAATTTTTGTTTTAAAATCCTATCATACCCAGAAATTATGTCATCATGAGAGATGTAAAAAATAATGTCCCTGCCTGGTTCCAGCCCAAAGTGTTCAAATGCAAAATAATTGATGTTGAATGAATTCTGCTTATCTGGCATGTGCCTGTAGGCCTATCTATCATTCACAAAACTGACATATATACCCACCCCTTTGGGTGCTTGTGGGATCAGATGCAAATCACTGCTATAAAACTTTGCCACCCCCTTATTTGCTTGCTTTTTGGCTACATTATTGCAGAAACTGAACATATTTCATCATAGCCTCAGCCCAATATTAATGGTATTTAATGTTGTTGTTTTTTTATAACTCTTCCAAACCCACCCCTCCATACAGATAATAAGAATATAACAATCAAATTAAAAGTTCGTTTAGTTTGTACTTACATGCATGTTTTCATTTGAACAGACACAACTTTCTCGAGGCTTGCAAAAAGTACCGAGATACATTCTGGCTCGAGATAAGATCAGAAAAAAAACTCACATTAATCAAATAAAAGATGTTTATAATCGTAACTCTATGTACTGATATTCTCATTCTTACAAAACACAAAATACTGTAGGAGTCGAAGACAGATCTTCAATATTTGTCAAATTGTAAACAATTTACCATACTTTCGTTTTTACCGAAGTTACATATCAGAATTAAAAACATCAAACCCTGTAAATAAATGATATATTATATAATTAAAAAAATTACATCTATGACAAATCTTGGTAAAACAAATATTAATAGATAAGTAATCTCGATGCCAAAGTGCCATCGATTATTTTCCAATCAAATATATTAATACTGATTTTGTTACGCTTTCATTTAAGCAAGGTATCAATAAATACTTTTTTGGCTAGAATTCATAAATGAATAACAAACCCAGAGTAATGTATTATCATACCTTCCTATCTAAAACATTTTACGTAAGATAAATAATCTCTAAGAAGTATAACCTCACTACAAAATTTCGAAATTGAAACTCTTTTCAAAACTAATGTGTTTTACTTATACTTATAATAAACATGATCCAAAGTGAAAAAAATACGAACTACATACAATTTTAACTTAAAATTGTACAAATTCATGAAAAAAGTATTTATTATTATAAAAGAGGCGAAACAGCCTCGTTTTCGTGTCCATAGACAATCTACGAAGCAAATACAATATGCCCGGCGGTGATCCGCCGTGCAATAAATATAAGAAGGGGTCATAACTCATTTGAAATCCAGCTAATGATGACGTGCCAATGATATGCTGACTAAAATCTGACTAAATGTAGCTGAGAAATAGCACGGGCAAAATACGTTTAAGAAATATAACAAAGGTCGATAACTCAATTAAAATCAAGTGAGTCATAGTGTGCCAAAGATATGCACAACTGGGATTGGTGATTATGATTACAGTGAAGTTAAATCAAAATCTGACCGAAGGTAACTGAAAAAAGCGCGACAAAATCTATTTAAAAAAAAAAAAGGGCCATAACTTATTTAAAATCGAGCGAATTATGACATGTCTAGGATATACGCAAACAGGCTAAGTACTTATCATTCTTTTAAGTTTGATCAAAGTCCGGCAAAGTAGCCGAGAAATAACGCGGAGAACAACTCTTGTCTACAGACGGGTTACCGACGAGCGACGGACGGAACGACTGACGAACGTGAATCCAATATAACCCCTATAAATACTTTGTATCTGTGGGTATAATGAATTTAGCCTTTTGACATCAATCTACAAACGTTTTGCCCTTTGTAAAGGCAAAATCCTAACAAAAGCGGATTCATGTAACTCCTCATTTCCTTAAATGAAGTCATCGTTTTAAAAAAAGATAAGGGCTGGAAAGGCATTTAAATATAGAACATTTCATACACTTTATGTATCAACGCATAAAGTTGTCAAGAAATTGAGGCCTTAGCCCTCTAGAAAACGGCATTTCTCATTTAAGAACAGGTTTTGTTTAGACAAGAGTTCCGTAATTTGACTGTATAGATGTCATATTCAGGAACTTTCGGCTAATTACATGTGTAAGGATAACCTCAGATTACCGCAAGTCCTTAAGTGAACAATTCTAGTGATCCCATTAAAACTGCACTGGACCTTTGCACAGGCATTGTTAATGCTCTTGTGTTGGAAGACACTGTACATTGCAGTCATAAATTGACGTGCAACTAACTATACGTCAAGGAAGACTCCGAACTGGATAGTTTTTTTCTCTTTTTTTTTTCAACATGAATATTTTTCAGTGAATAATCTATGCATAGTTATTAAAATTATTATTATAATATATTGTTAGAAAAAGGTTAGTTGCTGCTTAGAAAGTGATGTCATGTTTATGACTTATGTATGTATAATCAATGTTGTCGTCACTACTAAAGATAAATTTAATTTAACTATTCATGTTTTTTTTGTCTTTTTTCTATATTTTTTATATTCTGTTTTATATATTCTATATATAACAAAACTGGAGTTAATTAACAATTATATGCATAATTTATTGTAAGGTAGTCAGTGGGATGGATCCCCGACCCACTGCTACCTATGTAACGGGGACAATAAAATGTTAAACTCCAAAAAACAAACAAAAAAACAACAACAAAAAACTATACGTCAAGGAAGACTCCGAACGGGAAAAGAACCAAAGCCTTACAGCAAGTCAGCTTAAAGGATTCGTCATCTAAAAAGGTCCAGTCCGTGTGACCCTTTTGGAATTGAACCCACAGCCGTGAGGGGCTGAATAATGTTAAATCAGCGACCTTACTCGCTCGGCCATAGAGGCTGCCACTCTCACAGGCATTTAGTGACAGTTTATAAATAAACACTTAGTATCTGTACTTATTTCCATTTGATACTAAAAAAATCACGTGAATTCAGATTTAAGGACAGAATCAATTGAAATTTAGTGAATTAAATTGATAATTAAAGCTCTTCAGCTAGACCATTTTCAATTGAATCATTAAAACAATAAACAACAAGGGACAAAAAAAATGCATTTTAAGCGGACCCCAACCTTCTAAAAAAAGTGAAAATATCATTACGTTATTATTTAAACTACAAATCATGCGACAATAAGTGTACGAGTAGATATGAAAATTAGCAGTAAGCATCGTTCTTCTATCTTTTGATTTATGTTTTATATTGATTTTCCGATTATTTGGTGTAGTTTGATCGCATTAAATAAAACTGACCATGTATTTCTTGAATTGCAACCTTACATATCCATGTATAATTGTCTTGCAGACTTTTTTGCGATAATAAGAACAGGTTTTTAAATGATTTACTCTAAATCATATACGTTTGTTTTGCTCTGCTTAGAGGCGAAAATCTAACGAAAGAGGCTTTCAAGGAAATCCTCATTTTGTTTCATAACTTTCTTATATGACGTCATAATTTTAAAAACTAAGTATGGTTGGAAAGGTATCTAAATATTAAACATTTAATACACTTTAGGTACCTTCTTATTTTGAAAAGCTGTTTAAGATATTGAAACTTAAACCTATAGAAACGGCAAAAACAACAAAAAACTGAAAGTCGTTTGTTTAAGATACAAACGAAGCGGCTTTCCGTTTCCTATTTCAAAGTATTGAATATATAAGTTAATACAAAGAAATGGAATAATGATGCATAATAATGTAAAATTTAATACATAAATAATCATTAACATAAATATATACTTATGTTCAAAAATAAGCTTTTAATCCTTTTTTTTTTTTTTTTTTTTTTTTTTTTTTTTTTTTTTTTTTTCATTTTTATCTTCTTAAGAAGAAATAAAGAAAGCATAAATATGGGTCTTATTTGATTACGCAACTGTTTACTATCATGCAGTAAAAACAACAGGAAAATTTTAAGATAATACTATCCTCAAGATTTTTTTTTACATTATTCAATCGATTTTAAATGTTTTTGTTTTTTTTTATTATTCTTTATTTAATATCTACTTCTTCGTAAGCATATGATTAACAAATAATCATTGCAATTTGATCCGCATAATTGAAATTGTAAAAAAGAAAAAAAAATACTTTGAATGTTACTTTCTATGTTATTCACGTTATAAACGTCTTGAAACTTTCAACAATTCATTTGCTTTTTATACATGTATTTGCTTATTTTTACAGATTTAGAAAAAGAAACCGGTAAACCTTTAGAAACATAAAAATTCGATAGGTAGAATTACATATATTTGTCATTTCTTCAGGTTTGCGGAAAGCCGTGATAACAAATCCGTATAGGTTTTTCTGGTTCTAGTATAATTATACTAATTCATCGTAAATGCGACTCATTTGCTAAAAAAACGTATCACAATTCACTATTCAACGCAGGCACTCATTCCTGCAAAAGAACAATCGGATCTTGCTCAATCAACCCAGTGACCACTTTCATTTCTTTCTTCAAATGAATAGATTTTGAATTAGCCCTGTTACGAAAAACATGAATAAGTCATGTTTTGATAACGTAATCACTTGAAATTTTCTGGATTTTTTGCGCATGTTAAGGTAGGGCAATATTACTTAATTAAAGTTAATATATCCAGTCTTTTGATCTTTTTCATATATTTTGCTAACAAATCAGTGTTGTCATAAAAGTGACACAACATAAAATTCATAAGGTAATGTTTAGGATTGGCATCAATACTCATGACGCTGAAGCGCGAATACGTATTGAAATGAATGATTTTTCAACGACGTCAAAATCAAGTGACTAAATAAAAATATTTTTTTTTGCAAGGACATGTTTCAGCTAACGTTCTATTAATCCAGAAGAAAAATATCTTCGAGAATGCGAACAGGAATGTTTTCACATTTTCAAGTTAGAGTTTGCCCCGCCCTATTACTGCGTTATGCTGCTATATTAGGAGATGGCGCCATATAAGTGTTACGTCAGCGTGTTTTTAAAGTATTCACACACGTGCACGTGCTTTCCAAATATGGAAGTAACACATAAACTTCGCGAATTTTTTTACCGCCGTCCATTTCTTTTCAGATTTCAATCAATGTATGTGATGGCTGTTTTTTATTTATTCATCTTGATTTAATTAGTTAAGACATCAGAAAATATCAACTGATTGACATTAAGGAAAAAACGAAATATGTAAATAATAAGATCGAACCCACGACCTCCCGCTCCCGAGGCGGACGCTCTAACCACTCGGCCACCGGGAACGGTACACTTGTTTAGCTAGTAATATCAATATAAGTAAAAAAATTTTTTTTCAATTTATATTACTAATACATAGCTGTAAACTTACATTTTCCGAAAATGCTTCAATTAACGTGAAAGTGAAAGTAGGATATTTTTCCAAAATTCTTACAATCGCTATATGATTGAAATACTATCGCAGCGACGATAAACCCCAATGCAACAACAACAACAATTGGGTTTAAATTCGTATTTTTGATGTAACTTCCTTATACTTTAATCAATTTTAAAACTCTAAGTACCAAAATAATCGTCTTAAAATTCACTCGCTTAATGTGAAGACTCATTTCGAATGAGTTTTAAGATATTACCCGTAAAACTTTGACAACACGGCAGAATCGCTGAAATTCTACATGTTTAAATTCTTATTTTTTGTGTAACGTCCTTATACTTTGATCAATTTCAAAACTTAAGGTACCAAAATAATCGTCTGAAAATTCTCTATTTTTCACACGCTTTATGTTTAGGAATATGTTTAATAATTTTTGAGATAGAAGCTCTTAAACCTCCTGAAAAATGAAAAAATCACCAAAGCTATATGCACGAATTTCGTTTTTTTCCATTACTCCATGAATCTTTGGCAAATCATTAAACTTTAAGCATAAAAAAAACGGCCAACATTGCTCTACAAATAATATTCATCATCATATTTTCAAAAATCAAAGGTTTTCGAGGTATAAACTGTTAAACACACTAGGGGTTACCAAATTTTCATTTTCCGCCATAACTCAACCGATTCAATCCCGATCATCAAAAACTAATATCATCTGAAAGGTCTTTCTAAGCACTACAAATCATACGCATATTGTCTCGATAGAATATTTTACCGTTTTTGAGATATTTAAGGCCGAAGAAAAACCCGATAACTGATATATGACCTTGACCTTAGGGAATTTCCGGAAACGGAAGTGACATGGCTTCATAGAATGTAATACTGCATCTTCAGACAAAATTTCAAGCAAATCATACAAAAAATAAATCCTACAGGGCTTAAAAACCGTTAAGTTTTATTAGCATTATGACGTCATGTGACGTCATATGGCGGTTATCTTTCAGAATCTAAAGAAAACCTCAAGACTAATATTCAGTCCAAATATCAGCTTTCTAGCGATTTTATACGCATTTGAAATTTGACCATCATTAGTTCGAATCTTGGATTCGCCATAAAACATTTGCCTTTTTCAAATTTGGAAAAAGGGAGACCGGAATGCAAAACTAGAGCCTAACATACACATTCTGTAAAATTTTGATGAAACTCGGTCCAGAAATAATGGCTGTAGACCGCGTACAAACTTTTTAACCTGACGTCAAATCTGACGTCATTTGACTTCATATGAATATAAAATTCAATGCATCCAAAAGCTTATGGTTTAAAATATAAGCCCTAAAATTTTCATTGTGCTGAGTCAATGGTAACACCTCAAAATTAACACAAATATAAGAGGAAGAAAAAAAAGAATAATGATAATAAGAAGAACTAGATGTCATTCGTGAAAACGAATGATAGGACTTTCTGCAAGCTGTGTTAATGCAAAAAGCAGGAGAAAGAATTTCATGTAATGACTCACCTCTGGTAGTATTTCATGTTCATGCTGAACAATTGACATTATATTCCGAAATTAATGCAAATGATCAAACTAAGTATTAGTCGTGACGTCACATGACGTCATATGACGTCATAACTCTAAACATATGTAAAATACTGCAGAACTGCAAACTGTTTAAGTTTTCAACTTTCTATCTCATCCTGAAGCTCTCTAATCCTAAAATGAAATTTTCGGTCCTATGTTCGAATCTTATTTCAGCCACAGAACTTCGGTCTTTCGGAATTTCGGTTAGCTGACAGGATATGCACACCTAACTTTCAAGATGTACAATCTGTGAATATTTGAAGAAAATCCGACCATAAATGGCGACTGTAGAGCGTGAACACCATTTTTCACTATTTTAAGCTCTGACGTCATGTCACGTATAGGGTACTGAAGATGCTTTGTTCAAAAGCGCATACTTTGCTTTCATAACTCTGAAATTTTCGTTATTCTGAACAACTGCATCATGTCGAAATCATTGCCCTAAATGAAAATTAAGAAGTATGCTTATGACGTCATATGACGTCACGACTCAAAATATATGTAGAAATTCTGCAGAACTGCAAACTGTGTAAATTTCAACTTTCTATCTCATCCTGAAGCCCTTTCATCCTAAAATGAAATTTTCAGTCCTATGTTCGAATCTTATTTCAGCCACAGAACTTTGGTCTTTCGGAATTTCAATCAGCTGGTAGGATATGCACACCTTTGATTCAAGATGTAACCATCTGTGAAAATTTGAAGAAAATCCGACCATAAATGACGGCTGTAGAGCGCGAACAACCATTTTTCACTATTTTTTAGCTGTGACGTCATGTGACGTCATAGGGTGGCTGAAAATCATTGAAATCAAATTTCCTCACGTGACTAATAAGCCATAAAAATTTCATCGTCCTAGGTCCATTGCAACATATTAAAATAAGCGTTTAGTTAGGAAGAAGAAAAGAATAATAACTAGATGTCATTCGTGAAAACGAATGATAGGACTTTCTGCAAGCTGTGTTAATGCAAAAAGCAGGAGATAGAAGTTTCATGTAATGACTCACCTCTGGTAGTATTTCATGTTCATGCTGAACAATTGACATTATATTCCGAAATTAGTGCAAATGATAAGAACAAGTATTAGTCTGTGACGTCACATGACGTCATATGATATCATAACTCTAAACATATTTGTAGAAATCTGCAGAACTGCAAACTGTTTTAAGTTTCAACTTTCTATCTCATCCTGAAGCTCTCTAATCCTAAAATGAAATTTTCGGTCCTATGTTCGAATCTTATTTCAGCCACAGAACTTCGTCTTTCGGAATTTCGATAGCTGACAGGATAATGCACACCTAACTTTCAAGATGTACCATCTGTGAAATTTGAAGAAAATCCGACCATAAATAGCGGCTGTAGAGCGTGAACACCATTTTTCACTATATTTAGCTTTGACGTCACATGACGTCATAGTGTGCTAAAGATGCTTTTGTTCAAAAGGGCATATTTTTACTGTCATAACTCTGAAATTTTCGTTATTCTGAACAACTGGCATCATGTCAAATCATTGCCCAAAAATGAAAATTAAGAAGATATGCTTATGACGTCACAAGACGTCATATACGTCAAGACTCAAATATGTAGAAATTCTGCAGAACTGCAAACTGTGTAAGTTTCAACTTTCTATCTCATCCTGAAGCTCTTTAAAATCCTAAAATGAAATTATCGGTCCTATGTTCGAATCTTATTTCAGCCACAGAACTTCGGTCTTTGGGAATTTCGGTTAGTTGACAGGATATGCACACCGAGTTTCAAAATGTACCATCTGTGAAAATTTGAAGAAAATCCGACCATAAATGACGCTGTAGAGCGCGAACACCTTTTTTTCACTACTTTTTAGCTGTGACGTCACATGACGTCATAGGGTGCTGAAGATGCTTTTGTTCAAAAGCGCATACTTTCCTTTCATAACTCTGAAATTTTCATTATTCTGAACAACCTGGCATCATGTCGAAATCATTGCCCTGAAATGAAAATTAAGAAGTATGCTTATGACGTCACATGACGTCATATGACGTCACGCCTCAAAATATTTGTAGAAATTCTGCAGAACTGCAAACTGTGTAAGTTTCAACTTTCTATCTCATCCTGAAGCTCTTTTATCCTAAAATGAAATTTTCGGTCCTATGTTCGAATCTAATTTCAGCCACAGAACTTCGGTCTTTCGGAATTTCGGTTAGCTGACAGGATATGCACACCTTTGATTCAAGATGTACCATCTGTAAAAATTTGAAGAAAATCCGACCATAAATGACGGCTGTAGAGCGCGAACACCATTTTTCACTATTTTTAGCTGTGACGTCATGTGACGTCATAGGGTGCTGAAAATCATTGAAATCAAAATTTCCCTCACGTGACTAATAACCATAAAAATTTCATCGTCCTAGGACTATGCAACATATAAAAATAAGCGTTTAGTTAGGAAGAAGAAAAGAATAATAATAACTAGATTTCATTCGTTGATACGAATGATAGGACTTTCTGCTACATTTGTCAAATACTTAAAAGCAAAAACAGTAAGAGGATATAAAATTGCAGCCTTTAACTTGCTTTTGTATGGCCATAACTTAAATGAACTTTGAAAATAAACCGTTTAACTTGGAGAAATGGCAAAAGTAACTGGAAATCATTTTTTATATCGATTTATTTAACTTGGACTATTTTTATAATCTATGTTACAATCAAATTTACTTAAAACGCTTACAATTCGAATTCCATCCTGTAATAATATGCTGTAGACCGCGTACAAGAGTGTGTAGACAACGTCAAGTTTTGATGTCACATGACATCATAGGCATATGAAAATCAATGAAATGAAACATATAAAATTAACGCGTAATAATTAACATTCCTTTTGACCTCATGACGTCAAATAACGTTAATCCTCACAGAATATAAATAAGTCTTAAAGACTAATATTCAGTCCAAATATCAACTCTAAATCATCTCGAAGCGATTTTATATGTTTTTGAAATTTGACGTCAATGTTTCGAAACTTGGATTCGCCATAGAACCATTGCCTTTTCGTCTTTTCGAATTTGTAAAACAGGACCCGGGATACACAACTAGAGCGTTACATATACATTCTTTGAAATTTGCTGAAAATTGGTCCAAAAATAATGGCTGTACGCCGCGTTAAACCTTTTTGTCCTGATGTCAAATCTGATGTGATATAACGTCAAATTAATATGAATTACATTGCATTCTAAAGCATTTCTAAAGTATATACCATAAGATTTCATGGTCCTGGGAAGTTAACAACATATCAAATTTACGCGTATATATCAGAAATAATTTTTGACCTTATGACGTCTTATGACGTCAAATGACGTTCATCTTCACAGAATGTAAAGCACTCTTGGAGACTTATTTACTTTCCAAATATTAGATTTCTAACACATCTGGAAACGATTTTATACGTATTTAAAATTTGACGTCAATAGTTCGAATATTGGATCCGCCATAAAACCTTTGCATTTTTGAATTTGGAAGAACGGACACCGGGATGCTCAACTATAACCTTATATACACTTTCTGTGGAATTTTTATGAAAATCGGTTCATAAATAATGGCTGTAGACCGCGTACAAACTTTTGTAGCATATGGCAAGTGTAACGTCATATGGCGTCATAGGCATATGAAAACTGTAGAATTAAAAATATCAACGTTAGAAGCAAAATGTCATATAATTTCCATTTCCATGGACCATTTTAACATATAGAAATTTTCTTGTAAATATTAGAAATAGATTTTCATGTAATGACGTCATCTGACGTCACATAACGTTCATTTTCACAAAATCGTTCAGTCATCCATAAACCTACAAAATGTTTAAATATCAACTTTCTATCTCATATGGGACCGATTTTATAAGCATTTTGAAAATTAACGACCTCGGTTCGAATCTTAGATTCTCCATAAAACCATGGTCTTTTAGAATTTTGAAAAACGGATAGCGGGATGCACAACTAGATCTTAATATACACATTCTGAGAAAATTTGATGAACATCGGTTCATAAGTAATAGCTGTAGACCGCGTACAAACTTTTGAAAAATATGTCAAGTGTGACGTCATATGACGTCATATGCCTATAAAAATTATTGAACTAGAAATTATATCGTGTGATACATAGTCCATTAATTTTTTATTGCTCTTCGACCATTTCAACATATAGAAACAATCTTGTTAATGTTAGTAATTTATTTTCATATAATGACGTCACGTGACGTCATATGATGCAAATTTTCAAAATATTTTTTAGACTCCGAGAGACATACAAACTGACCAAATATCAACTTTCTATCTCAAATAGGACTGATTTTATAAGCATTTGAAAATTTACGACCTTGGTTCGAATCTTGGATTCGCTATAGAACCTTGGCGATTTCGAATTTTAGAAACGGACACCGGATGCACAACTAGAACTTAATAATACATATTTCTGTGAAAATTTGATGAAAATCGGTTCATCAATAATGGCTCTGGACCGCGTACAAACTTTTGTAGCTTATTTCACGTGTGACGTCACATGACGTCATATGACATTTATTTTCACAAAATGATCAAAACTTCTCGAGACCAATATACTGATTAAATATCAACTTTCTATCTTAAATAGGACTGATTTTATAAGCATTTAAAAATTTACGACCTTGGTTCGAATCTTGAATTCGCTATAGAACCATGGACTTTTCGAATTTTGAAAAACGGACACCGGGATGCACAACTAGAACTTAATATACACAATCTGTGAAAATTTGATGAAAATCGGTTCACAAACAATGGCTGTAGACCGCGTACAAACATTTGTAGCATATTTCAAATGTGACGTCATATGACGTCATAGGCATATGAAAATCATAGAAATCAAAATTTCCTCACGTGACTAATAAGTCAAAAAAATTTCATCGTCCTAGGATTATTGCAACATAGAAAAATAAGCGTTTAGTTAGGAAGAAAAAAAGAATAATAACTAGATGTCATTCGTGAAAACGAATGATAGAACTTTCTGCAAGCTGTGTTAATGCAAAAAGCAGGAGATAGAAGTTTCATGTAATGACTCACCTCTGGTAGTATTTCATGTTCATGCTGAACAATTGACATTATATTCCGAAATTAGTGCAAATGATAAGAACTAAGTATTAGTCTGTGACGTCACATGACGTCATATGATATCATAACTCTAAACATATAAGTAGAAATTCTGCAGAACTGCAAACTGTTTAAGTTTCAACTTTCTATCTCATCCTGAAGCTCTCTAATCCTAAAATGAAATTTTTCGGTCCTATGTTCGAATCTTATTTCAGCCACAGAACTTCGGTCTTTCGGAATTTCGATTAGCTGACAGGATATGCACACCTAACTTTCAATATGTACCATCTGTGAAAATTTGAAGAAAATCCGACCATAAATAGCGGCTGTAGAGCGTGAACACCATTTTTCACTATATTTAGCTCTGACGTCACATGACGTCATAGTGTGCTAAAGATGCTTTTGTTCAAAAGGGCATACTTTACTGTCATAACTCTGAAATTTTCGTTATTCTGAACAACTGGCATCATGTAAAATCATTGCCCAAAAATGAAAATTAAGAAGTATGCTTATGACGTTACAAGACGTCATATGACGTTCTGACTGAAAATATTTGTAGAAATTCTGCAGAACTGCAAACTGTGTAAGTTTCAACTTTCTATCTCATCCTGAAGCTCTTTAATCCTAAAATGAAATTATCGGTCCTATGTTCGAATCTTATTTCAGCCACAGAACTTCGGTTTTTGGGAATTTCGGTTAATTGACAGGATATGCACACCTGAGTTTCAAAATGTACCATCTGTGAAAATTTGAAGAAAATCCGACCATAAATGACGGCTGTAGAGCGTAAACACCATTTTTCACTATTTTTTGCTGTGACGTCATGTGACGTCATAGGGTGCTGAAGATGCTTTGTTCAAAAGCGCATACCTTTGCTTTCATATCTCTGAAATTTTCATTATTCTGAACAACTGGCATCATGTCGAAATCATTGCCCAAATATGAAAATTAAGAAGTATGCTTATGACGTCACATGACTTCATATGACGTCACGACTCAAACTTTTTGTAGAAATTCTGCAGAACTGCAAACTGTGTAAGTTTCAACTTTCCATCTCATCCTGAAGCTCTTTTATCCTAAAATGAAATTTTCGGTCCTATGTTCGCATTTTATTTCAGCCACAGAACTTCGGTCTTTCGGAATTTCGGTTAGCTGACAGGATATGCACACCTTTGATTCAAGATGTACCATCTGTGAAAATTTGAAGAAAATCCACCCATAAATGACGGCTGTAGAGCGCGAACACCTTTTTTCACTATTTTTAGCTGTGACGTCACATGACGTCATAGGGTGCTGAAGATGCTTTTGTTCAAAAGCGCATACTTTCCTTTCATAACTCTAAAATTTTCATTATTCTGAACAACTGGCATCATGTCGAAATCATTGCCCTAAAATGAAAATTAAGAAGTATGCTTATGACGTCATATGACGTCATATGACGTCACGCCTCAAAATATTTGTAGAAATTCTGCAGAACTGCAAACTGTGTAAGTTTCAACTTTCTATCTCATCCTGAAGCTCTTTTTTATCCTAAAATGAAATTTCGGTCCTATGTTGGAATCTTATTTCAGCCACAGAACTTCGGTCTTTCGGAATTTCGGTTAGCTGACAGGATATGCACACCTTTGATTCAAGTTGTACCATCTGTAAAAATTTGAAGAAAATCCGACCATAAATGACGGCTGTAGAGCGCGAACACCATTTTTCACTATTTTATAGCTGTGACGTCATGTGACGTCATAGGTCTGAAAATCATTGAAATAAAAATTTCCTCACGTGACTAATAAGCCATAAAAATTTCATCGTCCTAGGACTATTGCAACAATAAAAATAAGCGTTTAGTTAGGAAGAAGAAAAGAATAATAATAATAATAACTAGATGTCCATTCGTGAAAACGAATGATAGGACTTTCTGCAAGCTGTGTTAATGCAAAAAGCAGGAGATTAAATTTCATGTAATGACTCACCTCTGGTAGTATTTCATGTTCATGCTGAACAATTGACATTATATCCGAATTAGTGCAAATGATAAGAACTAAGTATTAGTCTGTGACGTCACAATGACGTCATATGATATCATAACTCTAAACATATGTAGAAATTCTGCAGAACTGCAAACTGTTTAAGTTTCAACTTTCTATCTCATCCTGAAGCTCTCTAATCCTAAAATGAAATTTTCGGTCCTATGTTCGAATCTTATTTCAGCCACAGAACTTCGGTCTTTCGGAATTTCGATTAGCTGACAGGATATGCACACCTAACTTTCAAGATGTACCATCTGTGAAAATTTGAAGAAAATCCGACCATAAATAGCGGCTGTAGAGCGTGAACACCATTTTCACTATATTTAGCTCTGACGTCCACATGACGTCATAGTGTGCTAAAAGATGCTTTTGTTCAAAAGGGCATATTTTACTGTCATAACTCTGAAATTTTCGTTATTCTGAACAACTGGCATCATGTCAAAATCATTGCCCAAATATGAAAATTAAGAAGTATGTTTATGACGTCACAAGACGTCATATGACGTCAAGACTCAAGATATATGTAGAAATTCTGCAGAACTGCAAACTGTGTAAGTTTCAACTTTCTATCTCATCCTGAAGCTCTTTAAATCCTAAAATGAAATTATCGGTCCTATGTTCGAATCTTATTTCAGCCACAGAACTTCGGTCTTTGGGAATTTCGGTTAGTTGACAGGATATGCACACCTGAGTTTGAAAATGTACCATCTGTGAAAATTTGAAGAAAATCCGACCCTAAATGACGGCTGTAGAGCGTAAACACCATTTTTCACTATTTTTTGCTGTGACGTCATGTGACGTCATAGGGTGCTGAAGATGCTTTTCTTCAAAAGCGCATACTTTGCTTTCATAACTCTGAAATTTTCATTATTCTGAACAACTGGCATCATGTCGAAATCATTGCCCTAAAATGAAAATTAAGAAGTATGCTTATGACGTCACATGACGTCATATGACGTCACGCCTCAAAATATTTGTAGAAATTCTGCAGAACTGCAAACTGTTTAAGTTTCAACTTTCTATCTCATCCTGAAGCTCTTTTATCCTAAAATGAAATTTTCGGTCCTATGTTCGAATCTTATTTCAGCCACAGAACTTCGGTCTTTCGGAATTTCGGTTAGCTGACAGGATATGCACACCTTTGATTCAAGATGTACCATCTGTAAAAATTTGAAGAAAATCCGACCATAAATGACGGCTGTAGAGCGCGAACACCATTTTTTCACTATTTTTAGCTGTGACGTCATGTGACGTCATAGGTGCTGAAAATCATTGAAATCAAAATTTCCTGACGTGACTAATAAGCCATAAAAATTTTATCCTCCTAGGACTATTGCAACATATAGAAATAAGCGTTTAGTTTAGGAAGAAGAAAAGAATAATAATAATAATAATAATAATAATAATAATAAACATAACAAACCCAATAGGACTTTCTGCTTTAGGCAGAAAGTCCTAACTAGATGTCATTCGTGAAAACGAATGATAGGACTTTCTGCAAGCTGTGTTAATGCAAAAAGCAGGAGGTAGAAGTTTCATGTAATGACTCACCTCTGGTAGTATTTCATGTTCATGCTGAACAATTGACATTATATTCCGAAATCAGTGCAAATGATAAGAACTAAGTATTAGTCTGTGACGTAACATGATGTCATATGACGTAAGGACATGACTGCAAACTTGATTTCTAGTTTAAAGGTCCTATGTTCGAATCTTACTTCAGCCACAATATTTCGGTTTTTAGGAATTAAGGTTAGCTGACAAAATATTCACATCTTAGTTGCAAAATGTACCATCTGTAAAAATTTGAAGAAAATCTTATCATAAATGGCGGCTGTAGAGCGCGAATACCATTTTTCACTATTTTCAGCTCTGACGTCAGGTGACGTCATAGGGTGCTGAAAATACTGTTGCTCAAAAGCGCATACTTTACTGCAATAACTCTGAAATTTTCATTATTCTGAACAACTGGCATCATGTCGAAATCATTGCCCCAAATTAAAATTAAGTGGTATGCTTATGACGTCCTATGACGTCACGATTCAAAATATTTGTAGAAATGCTGCAGAAGCAGAACTGCAAACTGTGTAAGTTTCAACTTTCTATCTCATCCTGAAGTTCTTTAATCCTAAAATTAAATTTTCGGTCCTATGTTCGAGTCTTTTTTTCAGCAACAGAACTTCGGTTTTTCGGAATTTCGGTTAGCTGACAGGATATGAACACCTTAGTTATAAGATGTACAATCTGTAAAAATTTGAAGAAAATCCGACCATAAATGGCGGCTGTAGAGCGTTAACACCATTTTTCACTATTTTTAGCTCAGACGTCACATGACGTCATAGGGTGCTGAAGATGCTTTTCTTCAAAAGCGCATACTTTGTTGTCATAACTCTGAAATTTTCATTATTCTGAACAACCGGCATCATGTCGAAATCATTGCCCTAATATGAAAATTAAGAAGTATGCTTATGACGTCACATGACGTCATATGACGTTCTGACTCCAAAAATTTGTAGAAATTTTGCAGAACTGCAAACTGTGTAAGTTTCAACTTTCTATCTCATCCTGAAGCTCTTTAATCCTAAAATGAAATTTTCGGTCCTATGTTCGAATCTTATTTCAGCCACAGAACTTCGGTCTTTCGGAATTTCGCTTAGCTGACAGGATATGCACACCTTTGATTCAAGATGTACCATCTGTGAAAATTTGAAGAAAATCCGACCATAAATGACGGCTGTAGAGCGCGAACACCATTTTTCACTATTTTTAGCTGTGACGTCATGTGACGTCATAGGGTGCTCAAGATGCTTTTGTTCAAAAGAGCATATTTTACTTTCATAACTCTGAAATTTTCATTATTCTGAACAACTGGCATCATGTCAAAATCATTGCCCTAAAATGAAAATTAAGAAGTATGCTTATGACGTCACATGACGTCATATGACGTTCTGACTGAAAATATTTGTAGAAATCTGCAGAACTGCAAACTGTGTAAGTTCAACTTTCTATCTCATCCTGAAGCTCTTTAATCCTAAAATGAAATTTTCGGTCCTATGTTCGAATCTTATTTCAGCCACAGAACTTCGGTCTTTCGGAATTTCGCTTAGCTGACAGGATATGCACACCTTTGATTCAAGATGTACCATCTGTGAAAATTTGAAGAAAATCCGACAATAAATGACGGCTGTAGAGCGCGAACACCATTTTTCACTATTTTTAGCTGTGACGTCATGTGACGTCATAGGGTGCTGAAAATCATTGAAATCAAAATTTCCTCACGTGACTAATAAGCCATGAAAATTTTATCGTCCTAGGTCCATTGCAACATATAAAAATTAGCGTTTAGTTAGGAAGAAGAAAAGAATAATAATAATAATAATAACTAGACTTCTTTTGTTTTGAACAAAAGATAGGGCTTTCTGCACTGCAAACCATGACAAACCTGGTGTTTTTCGAATTTTGGCAAACCTATATAATCCTGCACAATGAAGTCGTAATATATAAATTCTGTGAAAATTCCATGCCAATCCGTTCATAAATGACGGCTGTGCAGCGCGGATGAACTTTGGTAGTTATTTATAGTTCTGACGTCATGTGACGTCATATGAAAATGTTAAACATTGAATCTAAATGTTCCTGATTATGTACACAGGACATTTAATTTGCATTGTCTATGAAGCTTTGCAACATGAGTAAATTGACATCAAGAAATCGGAAATTCTATACAACTTGATGACGTCATATGACGTCATATGACGTTCATCTTTACAAAATGCAAAGGAAACACAGAGATATATAATCTCGCCAAATATCAACTTTCTATCTCATCTAGAAATGATTTTATACGTATTTGAAATTTGACGTCCTTGTTTCGAATCTTGGATTCGCCATAGAACCTTTGCTTTTTCGAATCTTGGCAAACCTATAGAATCCTGCACAATGAGGTCGTAATATATAACTTCTGTGAAGATTCCATGCCAATCTAACAATAAATGATGGCTGTACAGAGCGGACAAACTTTGGTAGTTATTTATAGTTCTGACGTCATGTGACGTCATATGAAAATGTTAAACATTGAATCTAAATGTTCCTGATTATCTACACAGGACATTTAATTTGCATTGTCTATGAAGCTTTGCAACATGAGTAAATTGACATCAAGAAATCGGAAATTCTATACAACTTGATGACGTCATATGACGTCATATGACGTTCATCTTTACAAAATGCAAAGGAAACACAGAGATATATAATCTCGCCAAATATCAACTTTCTATCTCATCTAGAAACGATTTTATACGTATTTGAAATTTGACGTCCTTGTTTCGAATCTTGGATTCACCATAGAACCTTTGCTTTTTCGAATCTTGGCAAACTTATATAATCCTGCACAATGAGATCGTAATATATAACTTCTATGAAAATTCCATGACAATCCGTCCATAAATGACGGATGTACAGCGCGTACAAACTTTGGTAGCTATTTTTAGTTCTGACGTCATGTGACGTCATATGAAAATTTTCAACATTGGATCAAAATGAACATGATCTCCTACAAAGGATTTTAAATTTCCATTGTTTATGAACCCTTGCAACATGAATAAATTGACATCAAGAAATCGGAAATTCTATACAACATGATGACGTCAAATGACGTCATATGACGTTTATCTTTACATAATGCAAAGGAAACACAGAGACGTATAATCTCGCCAAATATTAACTTTCTATCTCATCTAGAAACGTTTTTTATATGGATTTGAAATTTGACGTCCTTAGTTCGAATCTTGGATTCGCCATAGAACCTTAGATCTTTCGAATCTTGGCAAACCTATATAATCCTGCACAATGAGATCGTAATATATAACTTCTGTGAAAATTCCATGCCAATCCGTCCATAAATGACGGCTGTACAGCGCGTACAAACTTTGGTAGCTATTTTTAGTTCTGACGTCATGTGACGTCATATGAAAATTTTAAACATTGAATCTAAATGTTCATGATTACTTACATAGGACATTAAATTTTCATTGTCTATGAGCCTTTGCAACATGAGTAAATTGACATCAAGTAATCGGAAATTCTATACAATTTGATGACGTCATATGACGTCATATGAAGTTCATCTTTACAAAATGCAAAGGAAACACAGAGACATATAATCTCGCCAAATATCAACGTTCTATCTCATCTAGAATCGATTTTATATGGATTTGAAATTTGACGTCCTTGGTTCGAATCTTGGATTCACCATAGAACCTTAGTTCTTTCGAATCTTGGCAAACCTATATAATCCTGCACAATGAGGTCTTAATATATAACTTCTGTGAAAATTCCATGACAATCCGTCCATAAATGACGGCTGTACAGCGCGTACAAACTTTGGTAGCTATTTTTAGTTCTGACGTCATGTGACGTCATGTGAAGATAAAAATAATATATTCCAAAATGCCATTGCTTCAGGTGTCTGTTGATAGAATTTCTTTGTCCTAGACCTTCAGCAACTTAATGAAATAACAACATGAAAAGGTTGGAAAAAAAGAATAATAATAATAAAAGACAGAACAAACCCAATAGGTCTTTCTGCGAAAAGCAGAAAGCCCTAATAATAACTAGATGTCATTCGTGAAAACGAATGATAGGACTTTCTGCAAGCTGTGTTAATGCAAAAAGCAGGAGATAGAAGTTTTATGTAATGACTCACCTCTGGTAGTATTTCATGTTCATGCTGAACAATTGACATTATATTCCGAAATAAGTGCAAATGATAAGAACTAAGTATTTCACTATTTTTAGCTCCGACGTGACATGACGTCATAGGGTACTGAAAATTCTTTTGTTCAAAAGCGTATACTTTACTTTCCTAACTCTGAAATTTTCATTATTCTGAACAACTGGCATCATGTCAAAATCATTGCCCTAAAATGAAAATTAAGAAGTATGCTTATGACGTCACATGACGTAATATGACGTCACGACTCAAGATATATGTAGGAATTCTGCAGAACTGCAAACTGTGTAAGTTTCAACTTTCTATCTCATCCTGAAACTCTTTAATCCTAAAATGAAATTTTCGGTCCTATGTTCGAATCTTATTTCAGCCACAGAACTTCGGTCTTTCGGAATTTCGGTAAGATGAAAGGATATGCACATCGTAGTTTCAAGATGTGCCATCTCTGAAAATTTGAAGAAAATTCGATCATAAATGGCGGCTGTAGAGCGCGAAAACCATTTTTCACTATTTTAAGCTCAGACGTAACATGACGTAATAGGGTGCTGAAGATGCGTTTGTTCAAAATCGCGTACTTTACTGTCATAACTCTGAAATTTTCATTATTCTGAACAACTGGCATCATGTTGAAGTCATTGCCCTAATTTGAAAATTAAGAAGTATGCTTATGACGTCACATGACGTCATATGACGTCACGACTCAAAATATATGTAGGAATTCTGCAGAACTGCAAACTGTGTAAGTTTTCAACTTTTCTATCTCATCCAGAAGCTCTTTAATCCTAAAATGAAATTTTTGGTCCTATGTTCGAATCTTATTTCAGCCATAGAACTTCGGTTTTTCGGAATTTCGGATAGCTGACAGGATATGCACACCTTAGTTTCATGATGTACCATCTGTGAAAATTTGAAGAAAATCCGACCATAAATGACGGCTGTAGAGCGCGAACACCATTTTTCACTATTTTTAGCTGTGACATCATGTGACGTCATAGGGTGCTGAAGATGCTTTTGTTCAAAAGCGCATACTTTACTGTCATAACTCTGAAATTTTCATTATTCTGAACAACTGGCATCATGTAGAAATCATTGCCCTAATATGAAAATTAGGAAGTATGCTTATGACGTCATATGACGTCATATGAACGTCACGACTCAAAATATTTGTAGAAATTCTGTCGCACTACAAACTGTGTAAGTTTTAACTTTCTGTCTCATTCTGAAGCTCTTTAATCCTAAAATGAAATTTTCGGTCCTATGTTCGAATATTATTTCAGCCACAGAACTTCGGTCTTTCGGAATTTCGGTTAGCTGACAGGATATGCACACCTTAGTTTCAAGATGTACCATCTGTGAAAATTTGAAGAAAATCCGACCATAAATGACGGCTGTAGAGCGTGAACACCATTTTTCACTATTTTTAGCTGTGACGTCATGTGACGTCATAGGGTGCTGAAGATGCTTTTGTTCAAAAGCGCATACTTTACTTTCATAATTCTGAAATTTTCATTATTCTGAACAACTGGCATCATGTCGAAATCATTGCCCTAATATGAAAATTAAGAAGTATGCTTATGACGTCACATGACGTCATATGACGTTCTGACTGAAAATATTTGTAGAAATTCTGCAGAACTGCAAACTGTGTAAGTTTCAACTTTCTATCTCATCCTGAAGCTCTTTAATCCTAAAATGAAATTTTCGGTCCTATGTTCGAATCTTATTTTAGCCACAGAACTTCGGTCTTTCGGAATTTCGGTTAGCTGACAGGATATGCACACCTTTGATTCAAGATGTACCATCTGTGAAAATTTGAAGAAAATCCGACCATAAATGACGGCTGTAGAGCGCGAACACCATTTTTCACTATTTTTAGCTGTGACGTCATGTGACGTCATAGGTGCTGAAAATCATTGAAATCAAAATTTCCTCACGTGACTAATAGGACTTTCTGCTTTAGGCAGAAAGTCCTAAAAGCCATAAAAATTTCATCGTCCTAGGTCCATTGCAACATATTAAAATAAGCGTTTAGTTAGGAAGAAGAAAAGAATAATAATAATAATAATAATAATAATAATAAACATAACAAACCCAATAGGACTTTCTGCTTTAGGCAGAAAGTCCTAATAATAAACATAACAAACCCAATAGGACTTTCTGCTTTAGGCAGAAAGTCCTAATAATAATAAACATAACAAACCCAAAAGGTCTTTCTGCTTGAGGCAGAAAGCCCTAATAAAAGTTTGAAGAAAGCCGTTATAACAAAGGCAATATGCTTATCGGTCCTGGTGTACACCATTGCATTCTAAAATGCACCTCATTCTCTCAAATACGCATCGCAATTCACCTTTCAACACGGGCACTCTTTCCTGCGTAGGAACGTCCGGATAGAGGGTAACCAACCCAATAACCGCCTTCTTCTCTTCCTTCAAATTGCTAGATTTTCATATACAAGCCCTTTCCGAAAAACATGAATATCTGCCATGTTTGTTGACGGAATCACTTGAAATTTTCAGGACATTTTGCACATTGTAGGCTACGGCATTCGTGCAAATTTCAACTTCAAACATCAACTTGCCGATTTTATTGAAATTTTTTATAAATTTTTTTAAAGTATTCCTTGCAGTATACATCACTTCACTTTTCAGTGTGTTAATCCTGAAGAAATCATGATTTTTGACTCAAAGTTCATGAAACTACAGCGTTTCAATTTCGTTAAAAGTACACTTTTCGCCTTTCTGTCATAAGTCAACCAATTCAACCCCGATCTTCAAAAACTAAATATCACCTGAAAGGTCTTTCAAATCACTACAGATTTTATCCACAGTGTCTAGGTAGAATCTTGTTCGTTTTTGAGATACACCTTGCCGAATAAAAACACCATCAGCTCTCTAATCCTAAAATGAAATTTTCGGTCCAATGTTCGAATCTTATTTCATCCACACAACTTCGGTCTTTCGGAATTTCGGTTAGCTGACAGGATATGCACACTTAACTTTCAAGATGTACCATCTGTGAAAATTTGAAGAAAATCCGACCATAAATGGCGGCTGTAGAGCGTGAACACCATTTTTAACTATTTTTAGCTCTGACGTCACATGACGTCATAGTGTGCTAAAGATGCTTTTGTTCAAAAGGGCATACTTTACTGTCATAACTCTGAAATTTTCGTTATTCTGAACAACTGGCATCATGTCAAAATCATTGCCCTAAAATGAAAATTAAGAAGTATGCTTATGACGTCACAAGACGTCATATGACGTCAAAACTCAAGATATATGTAGAAAATTCTGCAGAACTGCAAACTGTGTAAGTTTCAACCTTCTATCTCATCCTGAAGCTCTTTAATCCTAAAATGAAATTTTTGGTCCTATGTTCGAATCTTTTTTCAGCCACAGAACTTCAGTCTTTTGGAAGTTTGGTTAGCTGACAGGATATGCACATCTGAGTTTCAAAATGTACCATCTGTGAAAATTTGAAGAAAATCTGACAATAAATGACGGCTGTAGAGTGCGAACACCATTTTTCATTATTTTTTGCTGTGACGTCATGTGACGTCATAGGGTGCTGAAGATGCTTTTGTTCAAAAGCACATACCTTGCTTTCATAACTCTGAAATTTTCATTATTCTGAACAACTGGCATCATGTCGAAATCATTGCCCTAAAATGAATATTAAGAAGTATGCTTATGACGTCACATGACGTCATATGACGTCACGACTCAAAATATTTGTAGAAATTCTGCAGAACTGCAAACTGTGTAAGTTTCAACTTTCTATCTCATCCTGCAGCTCTTTAATTCTAAAATGAAATTTTCGGTCCTATGTTCGAATCTTATTTCAGCCACAGAACTTCGGTCTTTCGGAATTTCGGTTAGCTGACAAGATATGCACACCTTTTATTCAAGATGTACCATCTGTGAAAATTTGAAGAAAATCCGACCATAAATGACGGCTGTAGAGCGCGAACACCATTTTTCACTATTTTTAGCTGTGACGTCATGTGACGTCATAGGGTGCTGAAGATGCTTTTGTTCAAAAGCGCATACTTTGCTTTCATAACTCTGAAATTTTCATTATTCTGAACAACTGGCATCATGTTGAAATCATTGCCCTAAAATGAAAATTAAGAAGTATGCTTATGACGTCACATGACGTCATATGACGTCACGACTCAAAATATTTGTAGAAATTCTGCAGAACTGCAAACTGTGTAAGTTTCAACTTTCTATCTCATCCTGAAGCTCTTTTATCCTAAAATGAAATTTTCGGTCCTATGTTCGAATCTTATTTCAGCCACAGAACTTCGGTCTTTCGGAATTTCGGTTAGCTGACAGGATATGCACACCTTTGATTCAATATGTACCATCTGTGAAAATTTGAAGAAAATCCGACCATAAATGACGGCTGTAGAGCGCGAACACCATTTTTCACTATTTTTAGCTGTGACGTCATGTGACGTCATAGGGTGCTGAAAATCATTGAAATCAAAATTTCCTCACGTGACTAATAAGCCATAAAAATTTCATCGTCCTAGGAATATTGCAACATATAAAAATAAGCGTTTAGTTAGGAAGAAGAAAAGAATAATAATAATAACTAGAAGTCGTTTGTTTAAGATACAAACGAAGCGGCTTTCCGTTTGCTTATTTCAAAGGTGTTGAATATATCAGTTAAAACAAAGAAATGAATTAATGTTGGCTAATAATGTTTAATTCAATACGTAAATCATCATTATCATAAATACATACTTATGTTCAAAATTAAGCTTTATTTTTTATTATTTTTTTTTCATTTTCATCTTCTTAGGAAGATATTGAGAAAGCATATATATGGACCTTATTTGATTACGCAACAGTTTACTATCATGCAGAAAAAAATACTAATACAATCCTCAAGTTTTTTTTCTTACGTAAGCCAATCAATTTTAAAAGTTTTTTTATTCTTTATTTAATATCTTTTTCTTCGTAAGCATATTACTTAACAAATATTCATTGCAATTTGACCCACAATTGAAATTTTAAAAAAGAAAAAAAAATACTTTGAAATCCATGACTTTCAACCTTTAAATTGATTGAGTTTTACATTTGCAAAATTAGATAGAAACAAAGGCAGAGGTGTTAGCAAAATTATGAAAATACTTTCTTATTTCTATGTAATTAACGTTATAAACGTCTTGAAACTTTAACTATTCATTTGCTTTTTAAAAAAAAAATTAATAGGTAGATCTACATGTATTTGTCATTTTCTTAAGGTTTACAGAAAGCCGTCAAAGCAAATGCAATAAGTTATCCATATAGGTTTTCTGGCTCTAGTATAATTTTACTAATTCATCGTAAATGCGACTCTATTAGAAAAAAATGTACCACAATTCACTATTCAACGCAGGCACTCTTTCCTGCAAAAGAACAATCGGATCTTGCTCAACCAACCCAATGACCGCTTTCATTTCTTTCTTCAAATTAATATATTTTCATGAATTAGCCCTATAAAGAAAAACATGAATAGGTCATGTTTGATAACGTACTCACTTGAACTTTTCTGCGCATGTCAAGGCACGGCAATATTACTTATTTAAAGTTAATATGTCCACTCTTATGGTTTCTTTTAAATGTATTTTGCTTACAAATCAATGTTGTCATAAACAAGTGACACAACATTAATTCCTGAAGGTATGCTTTAGATTGCCACAATACTCATGACGCTGAAGCGCGAATACGTATTTAAATGAATGATTTTAATATTTCAACCACGGCAAAATCAAGTGACTAAAGAAAAGTATCTGTTTTGGAAGGACATGATTAGCTAACATTCTATTAATCCAGAAAAAAAATATATTCGAGAATGTGAACAGGTTTGTTTTCACATTTTCAAGTAAGCGTTCCATCAAACATGAATATCTGCCATGTTTAATGACGTAATAACTTTAAATTTTCAAACCCTTATGAACGTACTAATTTTCGACATTTTTGAAAAGTTTAAGTTCATTGATCTAATTGGCGATTTTATATGAATTTTTAAAATAATTCTTGTTTTAGTATTCATGACGTCATAACCACGTGACAAATCAAACATGCAGTATGCATCACTTCAATTTTAACTCTATCAATTCTCAAGATTTCAATTAAGACTGATTCAAAATTCATGATACCAGAGCAAGAGAAATGTTAAATTTTTTTGTCTTTTTAATGACGTCATAACCACGTGACGTAAAAGAAAATCATTCAGAAAAAAGAATGTAAAACCTCCATGCCGATATGCTATCCAATGTTCATGCTTCTAACGCATCAGGGGGCTTTGTAACATTAAAATGTAATTTAAGGACCAAAGTTCGAATCTCAGTTTTGCCATGAAATCTTTATATTTTCGAATTTGGAAATTTGAATGCCACGGTGAAAATCTACATCCTAAAATACATCTTCTGTGAAAATATCAATATAATCGGACCGAAATTGAAGGCTCTAGAGCGCGAACAAAATTTTGAAGGTGACGTCAAATCTGACGTCATTTAACGTCATTGAAAATTAAAAATAAATGAATTTATAAATTTAAAGATTTTAATCGCTACAATACAATTTTCAAAAGATTGAGTGAAAAGTCATGATATAAGAGCGAAATAAATTTTTAAAAAAGTTGCTTTTTGTCGTTTTTATGACGTCATAATCACGTGACTTAAGAAAAAATCCTTTAAGAAATAGAAAGAAGACCTTTATGCCGATAAGCTGTCCAATTTTCATTCTTCTAATGCATTAGGTTCCCTTGTAACATTAAAATATAAATTTAGGACCTAAGTTCGAATCTTGGTTTTGCCATAAAATCTCAATTTTTTCAAATTTTGAAATTTGAATGCCAGGGTGCACATCCACCTTCTAAAATACATCTACTGTGAAAATATCAAGAAAATCAAACCAGAATTGAAGGCTCTAGAGCGCGAACAAACTTTTGAAGCTGACGTCAAATCTGACGTCAATTGACGTCATTGAAAATTAAAAATTATTGAATTTAAAAATATGTACTTTTTTGTCGAAGCATTTTAATTTTCATGTTGCATGACCATTGGCAACATATATAAATTAACTCTTGAATTAGGTTGGAAGAAGAAGAATAATAATAATAATAATAAGAAAAATAAACATAACAAACCCTATACGTTTTCCGCAAGTTTGCGGAAAGCCGTAATAAACATAACAAACCCAAAAGGTCTTTCTGCTTGAGGCAGAAAGCCCTAATAAAAGTTTGAAGAAAGCCGTTATAACAAAGGCAATATGCTTATCGGTCCTGGTGTACACCATTGCATTCTAAAATGCACCTCATTCTCTCAAATACGCATCGCAATTCACCTTTCAACACGGGCACTCTTTCCTGCGT
The DNA here is from genome assembly GCA_021229015.1 of Solen grandis. NCBI lineage: Eukaryota > Metazoa > Mollusca > Bivalvia > Adapedonta > Solenidae > Solen > Solen grandis. The sequence continues at coordinate 2,158,583 of CM037784.1, read as the reverse complement.
AGGAACGTCCGGATAGAGGGTAACCAACCCAATAACCGCCTTCTTCTCTTCCTTCAAATTGCTAGATTTTCATATACAAGCCCTTTCCGAAAAACATGAATATCTGCCATGTTTGTTGACGGAATCACTTGAAATTTTCAGGACATTTTGCACATTGTAGGCTACGGCATTCGTGCAAATTTCAACTTCAAACATCAACTTGCCGATTTTATATGAATTTTTTAATAATTTCTGCTTAAATATGCATGACGTTATAATCACGTGACCAAACAAGTATTCCTTGCAGTATACATCACTTCACTTTTCAGTGTGTTTAATCCTGAAGAAATCATGATTTTTGACTCAAAGTTCATGAAACTACAGCGTTTCAATTTCGTTAAAAGTACACTTTTCGCCTTTCTGTCATAAGTCAACCAATTCAACCCCGATCTTCAAAAACTAAATATCACCTGAAAGGTCTTTCAAATCACTACAGATTTTATCCACAGTGTCTAGGTAGAATCTTGTTCGTTTTTGAGATACACCTTGCCGAATAAAAACACCATCAGCTCTCTAATCCTAAAATGAAATTTTCGGTCCAATGTTCGAATCTTATTTCATCCACACAACTTCGGTCTTTCAGAATTTCGGTTAGCTGACAGGATATGCACACTTAACTTTCAAGATGTACCATCTGTGAAAATTTGAAGAAAATCCGACCATAAATGGCGGCTGTAGAGCGTGAACACCATTTTTAACTATTTTTAGCTCTGACGTCACATGACGTCATAGTGTGCTAAAGATGCTTTTGTTCAAAAGGGCATACTTTACTGTCATAACTCTGAAATTTTCGTTATTCTGAACAACTGGCATCATGTCAAAATCATTGCCCTAATATGAAAATTAAGAAGTATGCTTATGACGTCACAAGACGTCATATGACGTCAAAACTCAAGATATATGTAGAAATTCTGCAGAACTGCAAACTGTGTAAGTTTCAACCTTCTATCTCATCCTGAAGCTCTTTAATCCTAAAATGAAATTTTTGGTCCTATGTTCGAATCTTTTTTCAGCCACAGAACTTCAGTCTTTTGGAAGTTTGGTTAGCTGACAGGATATGCACATCTGAGTTTCAAAATGTACCATCTGTGAAAATTTGAAGAAAATCTGACAATAAATGACGGCTGTAGAGTGCGAACACCATTTTTCATTATTTTTTGCTGTGACGTCATGTGACGTCATAGGGTGCTGAAGATGCTTTTGTTCAAAAGCACATACCTTGCTTTCATAACTCTGAAATTTTCATTATTCTGAACAACTGGCATCATGTCGAAATCATTGCCTAAAATGAATATTAAGAAGTATGCTTATGACGTCACATGACGTCATATGACGTCACGACTCAAAATATTTGTAGAAATTCTGCAGAACTGCAAACTGTGTAAGTTTCAACTTTCTATCTCATCCTGCAGCTCTTTAATTCTAAAATGAAATTTTCGGTCCTATGTTCGAATCTTATTTCAGCCACAGAACTTCGGTCTTTCGGAATTTCGGTTAGCTGACAAGATATGCACACCTTTTATTCAAGATGTACCATCTGTGAAAATTTGAAGAAAATCCGACCATAAATGACGGCTGTAGAGCGCGAACACCATTTTTCACTATTTTTAGCTGTGACGTCATGTGACGTCATAGGGTGCTGAAGATGCTTTTGTTCAAAAGCGCATACTTTGCTTTCATAACTCTGAAATTTTCATTATTCTGAACAACTGGCATCATGTCGAAATCATTGCCCTAAAATGAAAATTAAGAAGTATGCTTATGACGTCACATGACGTCATATGACGTCACGACTCAAAATATTTGTAGAAATTCTGCAGAACTGCAAACTGTGTAAGTTTCAACTTTCTATCTCATCCTGAAGCTCTTTTATCCTAAAATGAAATTTTCGGTCCTATGTTCGAATCTTATTTCAGCCACAGAACTTCGGTCTTTCGGAATTTCGGTTAGCTGACAGGATATGCACACCTTTGATTCAATATGTACCATCTGTGAAAATTTGAAGAAAATCCGACCATAAATGACGGCTGTAGAGCGCGAACACCATTTTTCACTATTTTTAGCTGTGACGTCATGTGGCGTCATAGGGTGCTGAAAATCATTGAAATCAAAATTTCCTCACGTGACTAATAAGCCATAAAAATTTCATCGTCCTAGGACTATTGCAACATATAAAAATAAGCGTTTAGTTAGGAAGAAGAAAAGAATAATAACTAGATGTCATTCGTGAAAACGAATGATAGGACTTTCTGCAAGCTGTGTTAATGCAAAAAGCAGGAGATAGAAGTTTTATGTAATGACTCACCTCTGGTAGTATTTCATGTTCATGCTGAACAATTGACATTATATTCCGAAATAAGTGCAAATGATAAGAACTAAGTATTTCACTATTTTTAGCTCCGACGTGACATGACGTCATAGGGTACTGAAAATTCTTTTGTTCAAAAGCGTATACTTTACTTTCCTAACTCTGAAATTTTCATTATTCTGAACAACTGGCATCATGTCAAAATCATTGCCCTAAAATGAAAATTAAGAAGTATGCTTATGACGTCACATGACGTAATATGACGTCACGACTCAAGATATATGTAGGAATTCTGCAGAACTGCAAACTGTGTAAGTTTCAACTTTCTATCTCATCCTGAAACTCTTTAATCCTAAAATGAAATTTTCGGTCCTATGTTCGAATCTTATTTCAGCCACAGAACTTCGGTCTTTCGGAATTTCGGTAAGATGAAAGGATATGCACATCGTAGTTTCAAGATGTGCCATCTCTGAAAATTTGAAGAAAATTCGATCATAAATGGCGGCTGTAGAGCGCGAAAACCATTTTTCACTATTTTAAGCTCAGACGTAACATGACGTAATAGGGTGCTGAAGATGCGTTTGTTCAAAATCGCGTACTTTACTGTCATAACTCTGAAATTTTCATTATTCTGAACAACTGGCATCATGTTGAAGTCATTGCCCTAATTTGAAAATTAAGAAGTATGCTTATGACGTCACATGACGTCATATGACGTCACGACTCAAAATATATGTAGGAATTCTGCAGAACTGCAAACTGTGTAAGTTTCAACTTTCTATCTCATCCAGAAGCTCTTTAATCCTAAAATGAAATTTTCGGTCCTATGTTCGAATCTTATTTCAGCCATAGAACTTCGGTTTTTCGGAATTTCGGATAGCTGACAGGATATGCACACCTTAGTTTCATGATGTACCATCTGTGAAAATTTGAAGAAAATCCGACCATAAATGACGGCTGTAGAGCGCGAACACCATTTTTCACTATTTTTAGCTGTGACATCATGTGACGTCATAGGGTGCTGAAGATGCTTTTGTTCAAAAGCGCATACTTTACTGTCATAACTCTGAAATTTTCATTATTCTGAACAACTGGCATCATGTAGAAATCATTGCCCTAATATGAAAATTAGGAAGTATGCTTATGACGTCATATGACGTCATATGACGTCACGACTCAAAATATTTGTAGAAATTCTGTCGCACTACAAACTGTGTAAGTTTTAACTTTCTGTCTCATTCTGAAGCTCTTTAATCCTAAAATGAAATTTTCGGTCCTATGTTCGAATATTATTTCAGCCACAGAACTTCGGTCTTTCGGAATTTCGGTTAGCTGACAGGATATGCACACCTTAGTTTCAAGATGTACCATCTGTGAAAATTTGAAGAAAATCCGACCATAAATGACGGCTGTAGAGCGCTAACACCATTTTTCACTATTTTTAGCTGTGACGTCATGTGACGTCATAGGGTGCTGAAGATGCTTTTTTTCAAAAGCGCATACGTTATTTTCATAACGCTGAAATTTTCATTATTCTGAACAACTGGCATCATGTCGAAATCATTGCCCTAAAATGAAAATTAAGAAGTATGCTTATGACGTCACATGACGACATTTGACGTCACGACTCTAAATATGTTAAGAAATTATGAAGAACTGCAAACTGTGTAAGTTTCAACTTTCTATTTCATCCTGAAGCTCTTTAATCCTAAAATGAAATTTTCGGTCCTATGTTCGAATCTTATTTCAGCCACAGAACTTCGGTATTTCGGAATTTCGGTTAGCTGACAGGATATGCACACCTTAGTTTCAAGATGTACAATCTGTGAAAATTTGAAGAAAATCCGACCATAAATGGCGGCTGTAGAGCGTGAACACCATTTTTCATTATTTTTAGCTCTGACGTCACATGACGTCAAAGGGTGCTGAAAATTCTTTTGTTCAAAAGCGTATACTTTACTTTCATAACTCTGAAATTTTCATTATTCTGAACAACTGGCATCATGTCGAAATCATTGCCCTAATATGAAAATTAAGAAGTATGCTTATGACGTCATATGACGTCATATGACGTCATATGACGTCATATGACGTCACGACTCAAAATATTTGTAGAAATTCTGTCGCACTACAAACTGTGTAAGTTTCAACTTTCTGTCTCATTTTGAAGCCCTTTAATCCTAAAATGAAATTTTCGGTCCTATGTTCGAATCTTATTTCAGCCACAGAACTTCGGTATTTCGGAATTTCGGTTAGCTGACAGGATATGCACACCTTAGTTTCAAGATGTACCATCTGTGAAAATTTGAAGAAAATCCGACCATAAATGACGGCTGTAGAGCGCAAACACCATTTTTCATTATTTTTAGCTGTGACGTCATGTGACGTCATAGGGTGCTGAAGATGCTTTTTTTCAAAAGCGCATACGTTAGTTTCATAACTCTGAAATTTTCATTATTCTGAACAACTGGCATCATGTCGAAATCATTGCCCTAATATGAAAATTAAGAAGTATGCTTATGACGTCACATGACGTCATCTGACGTTCCGGCTCCAAAAATTTGTAGACATTTTGCATAACTGCAAACTGTGTAAGTTTCAACTTTCTATCTCATCCTGAAGCTCTTTAATCCTAAAATGAAATTTTCGGTCCTATGTTCGAATCTTATTTCAGCCACAGAACTTCGGTCTTTCGGAATTTCGGTTAGCTGACAGGATATGCACACCTTTGATTCAAGATGTACCATCTGTGAAAATTTGAAGAAAATCCGACCATAAATGACGGCTGTAGAGCGCGAACACCATTTTTCACTATTTTTAGCTGTGACGTCATGTGACGTCATAGGGTGCTGAAGATGCTTTTGTTCAAAAGCGCATACTTTACTTTCATAACTCTGAAATTTTCATTATTCTGTACAACTGGCATCATGTCAAAATCATTGCCCTAAAATGAAAATTAAGAAGTATGCTTATGACGTCACATGACGTCATATGACGTTCTGACTGAAAATATTTGTAGAAATGCTGCAGAACTGCAAACTGTGTAAGTGTCAACTTTCTATCTCATCCTGAAGCTCTTTAATCCTAAAATGAAATTTTCGGTCCTATGTTCGAATCTTATTTCAGCCACAGAACTTCGGTCTTTCGGAATTTCGGTTAGCTGACAGGATATGCACACCTTTGATTCAAGATGTACCATCTGTGAAAATTTGAAGAAAATCCGACCATAAATGACAGCTGTAGAGCGCGAACACCATTTTTCACTATTTTTAGCTGTGACGTCATGTGACGTCATAGGGTGCTGAAAATCATTGAAATCAAAATTTCCTCACGTGACTAATAAGCCATAAAAATTTCATCGTCTATCATAACATTAAAATAAAAAAAAGCTTTATATAGATAGAAGATGACATAATAGATAATCTGTCCAAATTGCAACTTTCTATCTCCTCTATTTCTATATAAAATAGCACAAATAGAACACATTCTGTGAATTTTAATAAAAGTCCGCCCATATCTTGCACATGTAGTTTACATACAACATTTATACTATGTCATATGACATGAAAGAAAAATGAAACAGTGTTCAAATGTAAGTTTCTAACTTTCATCACACATAGAATTTCATCACTCCAGCTCAGTTGTAACCTTGTTTAATTTTAGCCTCATTAGGAAGAAGTATTGAATATTTGTATAGTGCTATATCCTTTCGACACCTGTAACGTAGTTAATCGTATTTAGCGATTTTGGCGTGTTTGGGCTTCCGTAGTTTTGCCATAAATTCCTGGAATTTCGAACTATGGTGATATTTTGAAAGGTAACATCCCAGCCTACAAACTGATGCAATATGAATATCGTTAGCATAACAATGCAGTTTTTAGATGGTCTAAAATGTGGGGCTGCGTGTGAATTTTTCAAGGCTTGCAAACTGCTCGCTAGCTACATAGTGTTGCAAATACGGATTTTTGTCTTGTGCCGTTGTACATGTATTAACTTCAATGCTTATTTTGGAAACAGTCAACATTCGACAAAAAACAACAACAACAACAACAAAAAAAAAAAAATCAAGATATAGCCCATCAATTGCAATTTGATTTTTTTTTTTTTTTTTTTTTTTTTTTTAAGTCGTTGCGCAACTATTTTAGCTTGGTGACCCCTGCGCGTGACCTTTTCCATATTTTTATGATGCATGATTATGAAATATCTTATTCTCCATGTAACTTTCTTATATGAAGTCCAATTTCAATAAACTTGGTACCGTTAGAAAGCTCTTAAAACATGCTACATTTTACATGCATAATGTATAAACTTATCTTCAGTCGTTTCTGAGATATTGACTGTTCAACCTCAAGAAAACAGCATATTATCAGCAAAATTAGCTTCATTTCATTTAGTTTTTTTGCTTATAACTTTGTATTGCGTAAACCAATTTTAATAAACTAAATATCTTTGGAAACGTCAATTATTCAGCTATAATTCGTATTCATACATATATTTACAAAAATCGATATTTATTGAGATATGGCTACAAAATTTCCTCACGTGCCTAATAACCCATAAACATTTCATCGTCCTAGGACTATTGCAACATATTAAAATAAGCGTTTAGTTAGGAAGAAGAAAAGAATAATAATAATAAACAAATGACGTCACGTGACGTCATATGACGTTTATTTTCACATAATTGTTAAGACACCCAGAGACCTACTAACTGACAAAATTTCAACTTTCTATCTCAAATAGGACAGTTTTTATAAGCATTTAAATATTGACGTCATTGGTTCGAATCTTGGATCCGCCATATATGCTTGGACTTTTCGAATTTTGAAAAACGGACACCGGTATACACAATAAGAACGTAATATACACATTCTGTGAAAATTTGATGAAAATCGGTTCATAAACAATGGCTCTGGACCGCGTACAAACTTTTGTTGCATATTTCAAGTGTGACGTCATATGACGTCATAGGCTTCTGAAAATCTTTGAAATCGAAATTACAGCATCTGAAGCATGCGGCATTAATTTTTCATTGCCCTTCATAAATTTCAAGATATAGAAATAATCTTGTTAGAATTAGAAATTCATTATCATATAATGACGTCACGTGACGTCATATGACATTTATTTTCACAAAATGTTTAAGACTCCCAGAGACCTATATACTGACCCAATATCATCTTTCTATCTCAAATAGGACCGATTTTATAAGAATTTGAAAATTTACGACCTTGGTTCGAATCTTGGAATCGCTATAGAACCTTGGACTTTTCGAATTTTGAAAAACGGACACCGGGATGCACAACTAGAACTTAATATACACATTCTGTGAAAATTTGATGAAAATCGGTTCATAAACAATGGCTGTAGACCGCGTACAAACTTTTGTTGCATATTTCCAGTGTGACGTCATATGACGTCATAGGCATATGAAAATCATAGAAATCAAAATTTCAGCGTTTGAAGCATGTGTCTTTAAATTTTCATTGCCTTTCGACAATTTCAACATATAGAAATATTCTTGTTAATATTAGAAATACATTATCATATAATGACGTCACGTGACGTCATATGAGAAATATTTTCACAAAATTTTTAAAACTTCTAGAGACCTATATACTGACTAAATATCAACTTTCTTTCTTAAATAGGACAGATTTTATAAGCATTTAAAAATTTCCGACCTTGGTTCGAATCTTGGATTCGCTATAGAACCATGGACTTTTCGAATTTTGAAAAACGGACACCGGGATGCACAACTAGAACTTAATATACACAATCTGTGAAAATTTGATGAAAATCGGTTCACAAACAATGGCTGTAGACCGCGTACAAACTTTTGTAGCATATTTCAAATGTGACGTCATATGACGTCATAGGCATATGAAAATCATAGAAATCAAAATTTCCTGACGTTGCTAATAAGTCATAAAAATTTCATCGTCCTAGGAGTATTGCAACATAGAAAAATAAGCGTTTAGTTAGGAAGAAAAAAAGAATAATAATAATAAAAGAAGAAAATAAACAGTACAAACCCAATAGGACTTTCTGCCGAAAGGGCAGAAAGTCCTAATAATAATAATAAACAGTACAAACCCAATAGGACTTTCTGCTTTAGGCAGAAAGTCCTAATAAACAGTACAAACCCAATAGGACTTTCTGCTTTAGGCAGAAAGTCCTAATAATAATAAACATAACAAACCCAATAGGACTTTCTGCTTTAGGCAGAAAGTCCTAATAAACAGTACAAACCCAATAGGACTTTCTGCTTTAGGCAGAAAGTCCTAATAAACATAACAAACCCAATAGGACTTTCTGCTTTAGGCAGAAAGTCTAATAATAATATAAACAGTACAAACCCGGTTTTTTTAATAAAAGAATGATACGAATGATAGGACTTTCTGCTAAAATTGAAAAATATTAAGATTAATTCCGTAAGAAAGAATAAATTTTAAATTTTCTACCCTTTACTTATTTTTTTTTTTTTCGTATGGACTTCTTTTAGCTTTGACGTCACATGACGAGATAAGGTGCTGAAAATTCTTTTGTTCAAAAGCGCATACTTTACTGTCGTACCTCTGAAATTTTCATTATTCTGAACAACTGGCATCATGTCGAAATCATTGCTCTAAAATGAAAATTAAGAAGTATGCTTATGACGTCACATGACGTCATATAACGTAAAGACTCAAATTATATGTAGAAATTCTGCAGAACTGTAAACTGTGTAAGTTTCAACTTTCCATCTCATCCTGAAGCTCTTTAATACTAAAATGAAATTTTCGGTCCTATGTTCGAATCTTATTTCAGCTACAGAACTTCGGTCTTTCGAAATTACTGTTAGCTGACAGGATATGCACACCTTAGTTTCAAGATGTACCATCTGTGAAAATTTGAAGAAAATTCGACCATAAATGGCGGCTGTAGAGCGTGAACACTATTTTTCACTATTTTTAACTGTGACGTCACATGACGTCATAGGGTGCTGTAAGTGCATTTGTTCAAAAGCGCATATGTTGCTGTTATAACTCTGAAATTTTCATAATTCTGAACAACTGGCATCATGTCGATATTATTGCACTAAAATGAAAATTAATAAGTATGCTTATGACGTCACATGACGTCATATGACGTTACGACTCAAAATATATGTAGAAATTCTGCAGAACTGCAAACTGTGTAAGTTTCAGCTTTCTATCTCATCCTGAAGCTCTTTAATCCTAAAATGAAATTTTCGGTCCTATGTTCGAATCTTATTTCAACCACAGAACTTCGGTCTTCCGGAATTTCGGTTAGCTAACAGGATATGCACACTTTAGTTTCAAGATGTACCATCTGTGAAAATTTGAAGAAAATCCGACCATAAATGACGGCTGTAGAGCGCGAACACCATTTTTCACTATTTTTAGCTCTGACGTCATGTGATGTCATAGGGTTCTGAAGATGCTTTTGTTCAATAGCGCATCCTTTACTGTCATAACTCTGAAATTTTCATTATTCTGAACAACTGACGTCATGTCGAAATCATTGCCCTAAAATGAAAATTAAGAAGTATGCCTATGACGTCACATGACGTCATATGACGTCACGACTCAAAATATATATAGAAATTCTGCAGAACTGCAAACTGTGTAAGATTCAACTTTCTATCTCATCCTGAATCTCTTTAATACTAAAATGAAATTTTTGGTCCTATGTTCGAATCTTATTTCAGCCACAGAACTTCGGCCTTTCGGAATTTTGGTTAGCTGACAGGATATGCACTCCTTTGATTCATTATGTACCATCTGTGAAAATTTGAAGAAAATCCGACCATAAATGACGGCTGTAGAGCGCGAACACCATTTTTCACTATTTTTAGCTGTGACGTCATGTGACGTCATATGGTGCTGAAAATCATTGAAATCAAAATTTCCTCACGTGTCTAATAAGCCATAAAAATTTCATCGTCCTAGGACTATTGCAACATATAAAAATAAGCGTTTAGTTAGGAAGAAGAAAAGAATAATAATAATATCTAGATTTCATTCGTTGATACGAATGATAGGACTTTCTGCTAAAATTGAAAAATATTAAGATTAATTCCGTTAGAAAGAATATATATTAAATTCTCTACCCTTTACTCTTTTTTTTTTCATATGGACTTCTTTTAGCTTTGATGTCACATGACGTCATAGGGTGCTGAAGATGCTTTTGTTCAAAAACGCATATGTTACTGTCATATCTCTAGTGCTGAAGATGCTTTTGTTCAAAAGCGCATACTTAACTGTCATAACTCTGAAATTTTCATTACTCTGAACAACTGACATCATGTCGAAATCATTGCCCTAAAATGAAAATTTAGAAGTATGCCAATGAAGTCACATGACGTCATGTGACGTCACCACACAAAATATATGTAGAAATTCTGCAGAACTGCAAACTGTGTAAGTTTCATCTTTCTATCTCATCCTGAAGCTCTTTAATCCTAAAATGAAATTTTCGGACCTATGTTCGAATCTTATTTCAGCCACAGAACTTCGGTTTTTCGGAATTTCGGTAAGCTGGCAGGATATGTACACCTTAGTTTCAAGGTGTACCATCTGTGAAAATAAGAAGAAAATCCGACCATAAATGGCGGCTGTAGAGCGTGAACACCATTTTTAACTATTTTTAGCTCTGACGTCACATAATGTCATAGGGTGCTGAAGATGCTTTTGTTCAAAAGCGCATTTGGGAGGCGTGAAACCATTATTATGTCGAAATCATTGCCCTAAAATAAAATTAAGAAGTATGCTTATGACGTCACATGACGACATTTGACGTCACGACTCAAAATATATTAAGAAATTCTGCAGAACTGCAAACTGTGTAAGTTTCAACTTTCTATCTTACCTGAAGCTCTTTAATCCTAAAATGAAATTTTCGGTCCTATGTTCGAATCTAATTTCAGCCACAGAACTTCGGTCTTTCGGAATTTCAGTTAGCTTTCAGGATATGCACACCTTAGTTTCAAGATGTACCATCTGTGAAAATTTGAAGAATATCCGGCCATAAATGGCGGCTGTAGAACGTGAACACCATTTTTCACTATTTTTAACTGTGACGACACATAACGTCATAGGGTGCTGTAGATGCTTTTGTTCAAAAGCGCATATGTTGCTATTATAACTCTGAAATTTTCATTATTCTGAACAACTGGCATCATGTCGAAATCATTACCCTAAAATGAAAATTAAGAAGTATGCCTATGAAGTCACATGACGTCATATGACGTCACGACTCAAAATATATGTAGAAATTCTGCAGAACTGCAAACTGTGTAAGTATCAACTTTCTATCTCATCCTGAAGCTCTTTCATCCTAAAATGAAATTTTCGGTCCTTTGTTCGAATCTTATTTCAGCCACA
>CM037784.1:2096747-2146747 GCA_021229015.1 Solen grandis | reverse complement strand
CATTTTAACCTGTATTTTTGAAATGTAAGAGATATTTTCCTGTGTTCATGTTACTAGCTGGACGAAAAACTCTGAAAATGTTCTAAAAATATATACTTTCAGAAAATCTGATCTGCTTTTCTTTTAGTATTTTTACATCAGTTAATATATAAAATAGTCCCATATATTAAAGAAGGGATATATACTTAATTATTACAGAGGGAAATACGAGTATACTTTTTCCAAGGTTTTGATTTTCAAACTCGGGGTGTGTTCTATCCATTGATTGTTCACAATTCTAAGGTCATGTCATTTATTGTGAGAAAAAATAATCATTAGATGAAATAAAAGATCCTAGAGATTCCAGCCCTTGAGTGAGCTGTTAAGAGTGGTATGCCAAGCTGGTTTCCGGTTTGAACAGGACACTCTTGGATTGGGATCTCTGATGACTCAAACCAGTGATAAAAATCTATCAACTGTAGACGTTTATTGTTAACTTCCGTCTGGGGACTGAGGGACTGATTTTCATTGGTTTCTTGAAGAGAAATATCTGCATATATACTACTATATGTTTATTATTGTTATACCTCATGTAACTTTCCCATGTTAAATTTACAGGTACATTCCTTTTGAAAATGTTATAATGTCTCCTACTTGACACCTCGGTTTAGTAAACACCTCGATGGACATTACCAATCTTGGGTTGACGTGCTATCACCATTATATAACAATTTTGTATGGAACTCCCGTTTCCTGGAATCATATTTGATTCCAGAAACAAACCCCGTTAAAATGTCCCTGTGCTTTGCAGTTGTTTTTTTCCTTATTAAACCAAGGTCTCAAAACAAACAGTGAAACTTATGATTAAATGCCTCTCACACTTTCGTCCAATTTCTCAGATGTATAATTTCTTAAATTGAAAAAAAAAATATACTGAAAATTAAGAAAATATTCATAAAAATAAACACAATTTGGAGCTTTTTAGTAAATTGTTATAGATTCTGACCATATCATGGGCACAAGCAGGTCTAGTCATACAAATCATGTACCCACAAGATATATTTGAACAGAGAAGAAATTAACGTCAACCGTGAGTGAGAATGTCATGTTCAGAGCCGGATCCAGGAGTTCAGGTTGCAGGGGGGGTGGGGGCAAGACCAAAAAGAATGTAGGCAGTGACAATGCAAGTGGCTTGCCGCTTTGCCCGTAGCATGACAAAGGTGTAGTTCCAGTTGGATTTGAGTCCAGGGGAACTGTCCTGCGAAATCTTTTAATTTAAAGCAGTTAAATAGTGCATTCTTGTGAGTTTTTGGGGGTTATGTGTCTACATTTATGTATGGTCCAGGAATTTTAGAGGGGGCGCACGCCAGGTACACTCCCCCTTGAATCTGCCTTCAATGTTTCACAGTACTGGATTGATGGTCCTCTATGTTGCAGGGCTTTTCTGTTTGGTGGGACTTATCGTGTATCCCATTGGCTGGTCATCGGAAAAGGTCAAATTCTACTGTGGCACACAATCTGGGGCCTTCAGCATTGACCAGTGTAGTTTTGGTAAGTGACCACTCATATCTTATTATAATATATCAACTTTACCATTTTCCTCATGAATATTCATGTAACTTGATAACTAAATGAAGATTGATTTACTGAACTTAAAATTGTATACAGTAAAATCATTAATTTTCGTTGACATTAAAATTTGTTGCTCAGTTATGTACTTAAGGAAATTACGTGGGTACATTTATTCGTGGATCTATGTCCTAGAAAACATGAGGTCTATATAAGAGACAAGCTTTCTTGGTGATTAATATTCATTGATAAAAACCCTCCACGAAATCAACGAAAATTAATGTCCCACGAAAATTAATGATTTCACAGTAAAAAACAACTAAGAGAAACCTGAGCAATCAGCTGCTTCCTGGCAGAGCAATGTGTGCTCTGTTTGCCTGAAAAGAGCTATCTAGTCTTAATCAGCCATGTTTGTTAAATTATCAAAACATGTCTTCGTGAGGTAAAGAGTTTTTCAAGTGTATCACAATTTAAAAAAAGGTAAAATTTTTAAGCTATAATGATACCTAAGTGACATGAGTACCATTTAGACCAATCTCTCTCTGTCAGTGCTAATTAATGAACACTTGAGGAGATGATACCTAGTCAACTTAACTATGTATTCAAATATTTTGTAAAACAAAAATGACGGAAAGTACTCCACCTAACCTAGGTAATCCGTCTTTCATTGAATTATACCAGTAATCATGGTCTTTCAAATGCTTAAAAAGACTTAAGTGCAGATGTAAGCATACACTGACAGGCGCGTGCCTAGGCTTATGCAAATACGCAGTTGCATATACTTCGTCCAGAAAATCGAAAATCTAAAAGTGCCAAAACTGCAATAAAAACCCCTCTGATGGCACCTACGGCATTCTACCCCCCTAGCAAGTCTGCGTATCCCGAATTTAGCCCCAGGCACGCCACTGACTGACATGGAGTAACCGGTACAGGCTCTTGTTCATAGTCTTTAAAGGCTTGCACCCACAGTCACTTGATTGACCATGATCACAATCTTACGATGGATGGATTACCTTAAGATTTTAAGTTACAAGTATTGTTCATTAAATTCTAAAAGTAATCTATACTGACTTTATGCAAGGGATCATGGCCATGTTAGTGAGGGTTCATGGACTAGAGTCAAGGCCCCCTGTTTGTGAATTAAGACTTTTCATACTCAATTCAACTTAAAAAGGGATCTTAGTTTAAGATCATATTTTTAAGTATTTTTGAGGCCTTGGGTTTTTGTCTGACTGCACATTTCTCTCCCAAGTTTTCATAAATTAGTTCCATACTGGCATCGCCGAAGGAGACTATAGGTTTGCACTCTGTCTGTCCGTCAGTCAGTCTGTAAGCCATGCACACACGTTTTCCAGACTTTTTCTCTAAATGCTTGCAGATATTGATCCAATATTTAGTATGTGAGTCTACCACCATGAGTTACAGATCAAGTTCAAGTTGCAGCATGAAGAGATGGGGGGAGTTCTTTGTTTTTTATTTGCCAGTAGGGGACTTAGTATTGACTAAGCAATACTTTCAGAATGCTTGTTTTACTTAAAAATTTATGAGAACACAATCAGAGTTTCTAATCTTCATTCCAGGCTGGTCATTCTACATCAACATTCTAGCGCTGGTGTTTGTGTTTGTGTGTTCCGTACTGTCCATCGGAGCAGAACGAGCCACGTCCTGTCGAAAAGTCGAAGATGAGGTGATCGAGGGGAAAGCCTTAATTTGTGTTTTGGCGTGAAGCATGTCGATTAATACACAATGTGCATAATTTAATAACGATACAAGAAAGTCATACCTGCTTGATGGCATTTCCAATGAATTACATTGTGTAAATCAAAGGCTTTGTGCAAAAGTGTTGTAACTGATTCTTTATTTACATGTAGTTAAAATAGTTGTGCACTAAAGCCCTCCAAAAATGTTATTTAAAACCTAATTCATAATTGAATTCAAAAGACTTCTTTGTGCTATTAATCTGTGCTTAAAGGCTAAAAATGCTGTCAACTAAGATTCCTTTTGCATTTATCAGTGTTGATGATTGAAATGTTTACAAATAATTAATTGAAGGACATACTTCATTTTTGTCCATAGCTTTAATTTGAAACCAAAAATACATCTAAATCATATGAAGAAGAAAGCTGTATTTTTTTTTGTCAAAGGGAGATAACTAGTCTTATTTTGAAATATTTTTGTATGGGTTACTTTCCTTTAAATATGGGAGACATTTTTTTTTTTTTTTTTGTAATATGGGTTACCACCCTTTTAGTGTCTACCATTAGAGAAATGACCAGTATAAATCCAGATCAGCTTGAAAGCACCACTAAGTCTGGTCTAGTTTTATTCTGTTTGCTACTGCATATTACCTCTGAGATTATAAATGGCTTAATTATCATAGTAGCAAAGGTTTAACCCTTTACCTCATGAATATTCATGTACAAATTAATTACTTGATGAATATTAATTTACCATACTTAGATGGTATATGATTTATCATGCAGTTTGTATAAAATCTGAGCTACAATACTGTTTGAGCAAATAGAGGAGACTCTGACATCTTCTACAAGGAGCTGTCTGATCTGGGTTGTTTCTGTTTGCCAATGCGTCAAAATGAGTCTAAAAGAAGTAAAGGGTTAAAGTTTCTG
Source organism: Solen grandis (assembly GCA_021229015.1). Taxonomy (NCBI): domain Eukaryota; kingdom Metazoa; phylum Mollusca; class Bivalvia; order Adapedonta; family Solenidae; genus Solen; species Solen grandis. Next base: position 2,142,572 of record CM037784.1, on the reverse strand, counting down.
TGTGTGTCTGTTAATACATAAGGCATTGTGGTATAAATGGAAAAGAGTGCTGTGCTTGAATATATGGTGCAAAATTTTAATGCATATATTTTTTTTAGCTCAAATGATCACAAAATGTTCAGAGTGTGTTTTTCAAGATTGTTGGGTGTCCATTGTCTGCCTGGCCATCATCTGTAATGAGTTATTTACACTCTAGCATCTTATTGCCTGGATATTATATTCATCCAGCTGTAAACAATTTAAAAGCCTGTAGTTTTTTGTCAAAGGGAGATAACTAGTCTTATTTTGAAATATTTTATGGTTACTTCCCTTTAAATATTTAGCTATTTCTAAGGGAGACAATTTGTATTTTTTAAATAGGTGAGCCATATTTGGATGTTCTGGCTCACTTGTTTTCGAAAAATTTGTTTGAGATTTATTATGTTGTTTTTCCAGAGATTGTACATTTGTTTTCACCACATAGCTAATTAACCCTATACCTCATAAATATTCATGCACAATCTTTTTACTTGATGAATATTTATGAAAATTTAAATGGTATATGAAACAATGGATTTTTCTTTTTGCGGTACAGACTGTGTAGAAACTGAGCTACAATATTGTATGAGCAAACAGAGGAGACCCAGATCAGACAGCTCCTATAGGACCCTGATCAGACAGCTCCTATAGGACCCAAATCAGACAGCTCCTATAGGACCCAGATCCAATAGGAGATGTCTGATCTGGGTCTCCTCTGTTCACCAAAAGTGTCAAAATGCATCTACATGAGGCACTGGATTAAAAAACCAGACATTATAAACAAAGATAGGAAACTCCTGTAAAACCAGTGGAAAATATTATTTAGGCACACAGTGATCATTGAATATTGCAAACTTTAAAAAAGTATGGCAAAATCACAGTGGAAAATGTAACCATATTATTATATAATAATTCTCTACTGCTAAGAATTATTTTCAGGCAGTTTTATTATTATATTAATTAGTTTTAATACTTAACATTTCTTGACTTACTTTAATATATAATGTATCATTTTGATGGTAATGTTATGTTCTATCATAAGATATAATTTACTTTCATAATATCTTAGGTAGAATAGGAGATATTTGAAAACGTGACTTTGAGAGAATCAGACAATTTGTTACGTGCTTTTGTGAGAGACTAGTTGCCAATCTTTGTTTTATAAGTCTTTGAAAAATCCAAGCAAATTATTTGAATGATAAGCTGCTAGCTGATGTACAATGTACCAAAGTATAAATATGGCAGAATATAATTATTAAAATGTAAAATGGCGATAATTCTTTAGTAGATTTTATTATTTTTCTGTATGATATAATGTTATTTATTTCATTTGTGTTACGGTTTTCTTTAAATTGTACCTCATTCTTGTCTCTTTAATTCACATATACATATATATAAATATGCTGTTTTCACGTCATTTTCTGTGTGTTTAGTGCACTGTGCAATCATGTTTTACAATTATTGATTTAATAACTTCATATTTTATTGAATGTGCCTTAAATCTCTTATTTCTTTAGCCTAACATAGCATATCTTATCATTTTACGATTTCGGCACATTTTCAGAAACCCTTGCTGTGTACTGTCATTTTATAAGCTGCCAATGCCTTGCTGGTCATTTGACAATTTCGGCACATTTAAAAGAACATTTATTAACCCTCTAGTAAATTTTGTAAATGTTTGACTAGATATAATATATATTTACCCTATATATTGATTCATGTGAAACACTCACCATATACAAGGTGTTCTTATATATATTGAGTATTTTTCCATTCCAATAATATTCTGGGGGTTAATTTACAGGTGGTTTCTCCTAGCCACAAAAAACTGACTTTTTTTTCCAAAATAATTACATATTTTCCAAACAAAATGGCTTTTTTTTTATCTAAATAGAAATAATTGAATTGTTATGAAATTTGTGTTATTCTTATAATTTTTATGTAAATGATAAACACTACCTATAATTAGGTTATTGTTTTGTTAATTTAAAACATTTTCATTATCTTATGGTTTCCCATTTTTTTTCTGTATAACACTAATTTTCCCCAGTAAGAAAGCCACAGGTTGTAAAAAAAAATTAAAAAAACAACAAACTCTGCATTCTTACACATGATTGTGTAAAGTGTGAATTGTTCTGTGTAGTACATCCATGTAGTGAATCCATGTGGTGAGTGTATGTGTATTGTCATTGTAGTATGTTTTCATCCATGTGTTAGCTTTTGTAACTAGGTCATCATCCTCATCATCATGAAATCACTCAATAATAAATCAGAATGTTCATTTCCCAGATTCTTAAAGCTGATATGAATCAGTTTTACTATACAGTATAACAGAAGCAGATCAGCCTTCTAAATTCATATGCCTACAAGAAACTGTTCATCACCTATTAAGTTATTTTGAGATGGAATGTATTTATTATAAAACATTTTAGCAGTCTTATATGACTTTCCAGTGGTCTAAAAAATGGGTTAAAGGGAGTTAATTCTTGCTATTAATCTACAGTTTAATGGGTGACAATTCTTTTATACATTTACAAATCAAAGGAGTTAACTCTAGGTGTCCATCTGCAATTTAAAGGGTGATAACTCTTGTTAAATTTAAAAAACTCTTTTTATATATCTCTATTCAAAAGGTAGCTAACTTTGCTTTACATTAATGCATTTAAGGGAGTTAACTCTTATAATACATCTACAATGCAAAGGTAGCTAATTTTTACATCTACAATTCAAGGGAGTTCATTCATGCTATTCAACTACAATTTTAGGGAGTTAATTCTCACTATACATCTAGAATTCAAAAGGAGTAAACTCTTGTTATTCATCTACAATCCAAAAGTAGTTATCTCTTGTTAAAGATCTGCAATTCAAGGGGAGTTAACTGTAGATGTACATTTACATTCGCCTGAAACCAGTTAAAAGGGTGCTGTTGTGAAGCTGCTTTTATCTCCTTAAAGTTGAGTTTGGACCATTCATCACTGTTGAAATACTTAGAAAAACCAAACATGGTAGACTTTCATTTTCTTATGATGTTTCTGCATTCACTGTCACTACAACAGTATCTCAATCATAAGGTGATGTCAAGTTAATCAAAGGTTGAAGAAGCACCTGAGACTCAGTGAGTGCAGAAAGGTCACTTGTATAGGAGCACTGTCCTTAACCCTTTCCCTCATAGAGGACACCATGAAAAGACCTATGCGAACAGCATAAAACCAGATCAGCCTGCGAGTAACTCGCAGGCTGATCAGGTTTTATGCTGTTCACTGCTCTCAGTGGTCTGGAAAGGTTTTTTTCTGCAGATCAGGCTTTATGTGGTACCTATTGACTGCGTCAAAATGAGTCTATATGAGGGAAAGGGTTAAGAAATTGAAGTAGATGTACAATGTATTTGTCTACCATGTGGTGATCTGAAATAGTGTTGCTTGTGACTCTGTGTAGTTACTCATGATTGGGTTGCTACAAATTCACAAGGTCTTTATTATGAGCATCAGTCATAACAGGGGATGGTCCAAACTCAACTTAAATAAAATATATAGATTTTTTTTTGTATTTATAGTACACAATATTGTATGTATATTGTTATATATTATTTTGTTTCAATAAATTCAAGTACACAATTTGGACTCCTTTTGTTCTTAGAACATTTACAAGTTCTCTCTTACCAGACATGGTATAGCTAAGTGGTTCAAGCTTCAACCATATAACCAAGAAGTCATGGGTTTGACCCCACCAGTCTTGGTAGTAGAGCTGGGTCGATTTCATCGATCATCGATACATCGCCATTTTTGGCTGACAATATAGAATCGTAATTCTTACCTCAAGAATCGATTCTCAAACGATACTTCAATGGATGAAAGTTTTTGGTGTAAACCAGCAAAATTGAATATGCTGCTTGGCCTGCCGCTTATATCTCAAGCATAAAGTGTCTATTTCAGTTAGTCGTCGTTGCCTTTTGTTGACTAGATTGACTAGTACACTAGATTTCAAAATAAAATAAAATAAGATTGTTTAAAAATAAAAATTAAAAATGCATTTTTTTTTCTATTATTTTTCCATGTGCCTAATCCTCATAGAAACATGGATGCGGAAATCTAATTTACAGCAGAAAACTTAGTTGGCCATGTCCGAACTACATTATTTATATACTGTCAAGTATCGTGATACTGTATCGTATCGGGCCTACAATATCGTGATAGATCGTTATACTTTTTTGCTGGCGATACCCAGCTCTACATGGTAGCTAAGTGCTTCAAGCTTTCACTCTGTAATCAAGCTATCAATACATTATTAAGATGTCAAGATAAAGATTGGTGTCAATTCCTTTATTTTTCAAAACATATCAATACAGAATAGTGATATGTGTATTGTAGATAACACAGTGTGGTATATAACAAGTCGGTGGCATACCAGACATAAGGCAAGTTTAACTTGAGGACAAACATGTTTATTCAAATCATCAGTTCCTATAAAAACATGCTCAGCTTTATTTCAGGTTACTTCTTTCTGCATTCCTCTGTCCTGAAAAATAAATCCGATTTCCTTTTATTTCAAAAGCATATACTCATTTAATTGTCAATTAGTGATATTCCGATTGTCGCTAGTTGCCGACAATCAGATACTTTACTGAAAGGCGACAATAATCGATTTACATATATCCGTGACATCGTTGTAAAACTTTATACCATACCATATCAAGTATTGTGTGTCTAGTGTACACTGTGCATCTATCTGGAATCTCAATTTTATCCAGTTTTCCATAGGAAAACTTTTAAATATCCCCTACTAAACAATAAGGCCCAAAACTAAGTATAACCCATTCATTGCTCCAGCATTATAAAGTTAAAATTGTGCCAAAAACTGCTTCATGACGTTCATGTAACTGTTTATAATAAAGCACCTTGCTTAAATCTTAATAAGCGACAAATAATCGAAAGTTATTGATTGTACCCCATCCGATTGAACCGATAATCGATTGAGAAAAATACCGATTTCTATCACTACTGTCAATACATTACAATGCAATCAACTAAAACCAACCCTATAATCCCATTTGTCAAACAAGTCCATAGCTAAGTCTATTACTATATGTCAACTTTTCAACTATCACATTAATCTATTTATTGTCTTAACAAGAGGGCAATAGAGGCCCTGGATCGCTCACCTGAGTAAAGGGGCACCCAAGGAACATCTGTACTGAAATATTTTGAAATCTGTCCTGTTACTGTAGTTTTAAAGGAGATGATTTTTAAAGTTTTCATATTTTTTTTCTTTCCGTTGCCATGGCAATCGCAGTTCTACATTGATCAAGTTTATTTTAGCAACTTTTGTGAAGGTTCACCCAAGGATCATCTGTGCAAAGTTTAATCAAATTCTGTCCAGCGGTTTCAGAGGAGATGTCGTTTAAAAATTTTCACTACATACATTAAAGGCAAATAAGCCCCGCCCCTGGTGGCCATGTTTTTTTTACGAATCAGAATTATTTAGCAATCTTGGTAGAGGGTTACCCAAGGAACTAAAACACTTTAAATATGGCCAGTAATTTTGAAGGAAATGATTTTGAAGTTTTTCATATTTTTTTTTCTATCTGTTGCCATGACAACCAGAGTTTTACATGGATCAAGTTTATTTTAGCAACTTTTGTGAAGGTTCACCCAATGATCATCCCTGCCAAGTTTAATCAAATTCTGTCTAGCGGTTTTAGAGATGTCGTTTAAAGTTTTCACTATATATATATTTAAGGCAAATTAGCCCCGCCCCTAGCGGCCATTTTTTTTACAGATCGGAATAATTTAGCAATCTTTGTAGAGGGTTACCCAAGGAACATCTATACTAAAACATTTTGAATTCTGGTCAGTAGTTTTGAAGAAGATGATTTTTAAAGTTTTCATAGTTTTTTATCTGTTGCCATGGCAACAAGAGTTCTACATGGATCAAGCTTATTTTAGCAACTTTTGTGACGGTTCACCCAAGAATCATCCATGCCAAGTTTAATCAAATTCTGTCCAGCGGTTTCAGAGATGTCGTTTAAAGCAAATTGTTGACGACGGATGCAGGATAATTAGAAAGGCTCACCTTGAACACGTTATGCTCAGGTGAGCTAAAAGATAGATAACATCATTCGGTCAATAACAACTAACAAAACTTTACAAAACTGTCACACACACACACAAGAAACCAAAAAATAAAACATCCAAAATATATATTAACCCAAAACTTTTAACCCCCAGTATCCATTAGACAAAACTATCCACTAGTCTTTTAACCCCCAGTATCCATTAGACAAAACTATCCACTAATCATTTTACTCCCAGTATCCATTAGACAAAACTATCCACTAGTTTTTCTACCCCCAGTATCCATTAGACAAAACTATCCACTAGTCTTTTAACCCCCAGTATCCATTAGACAAAACTATCCACTAGTCTTTCTACTCCCAGTATCCATTAGACAAAACTATCCACTAGTCTTTCTACCCCTAGTATCCATTAGACAAAACTATCCACTAGTCTTTTAACCCCCAGTATCCATTAGACAATAAGATCCACTAGTCTTTCTACCCCCAGTATCCATTAGACAAAAATATCCACTAGTCTTTCTACCCACCAGTATCCATTAGACAAAACTATCCACTAGTCTTTCTAACCACCAGTATCAATTAGACAAAACTATCCACTAGTCATTTAACCCCAGTATCCATTAGACAAAACTATCCACTAGTCTTTCTACTCCCAGTATCCATTAAACAAAACTATCCACTAGTCTTTCTACCCCTAGTATCCATTAGACAAAACTATCCACTAGTCTTTTAACCCCCGGTATCCATTAGACAAAACTATCCACTAGTCTTTTAATCCCCAGTATCCATTAGACAAAACTATCCACTAGTCTTTCTACTCCCAGTATCAATTAGACAAAACTATCCACTAGTCTTTTAACTCCCAGTATCCATTAGACAAAACTATCCACTAGTCTTTTAATCCCCAGTATCCATTAGACAAAACTATCCACTAGTCTTTCTACCCCCAGTATCCATTAGACAAAACTATCCACTAGTCTTTTAACCCCCAGTATCCATTAGACAAAACTATCCACTAGTCTTTCTACCCCCAGTATCCATTAGACAAAACTATCCACTAGTCTTTCTACCCCCAGTATCCATTAGACAAAACTATCCACTAGTTTTTCTACCCCCAGTATCAATTAGACAAAACTATCCACTAGTCTTTTAATCCCCAGTATCCATTAGACAAAACTATCCACTAGTCTTTCTACCCCCAGTATCCATTAGACAAAACTATCCACTAGTCTTTCTACCCCCAGTATCCATTAGACAAAACTATCCACTAGTCTTTCTACCCCCAGTATCCATTAGACAAAACTATCCACTAGTCTTTTAACCCCCAGTATCCATTAGACAAAACTATCCACTAGTCTTTTAATCCCCAGTATCCATTAGACAAAACTATCCACTAGTCTTTTAACCCCCAGTATCCATCAATCTGACCAAGTTATCCACCAGTCTGTCAACCCACTGACTGTATTTGACAAAAATATCCATCAGTCTGTCAACCCACACAATCCATCTGACAAAAATATCCATCAGTCTGTCAACCCACACAATCCAACTGACAAACTATCCATCAGCCTGTCAACCCACACAATCCATCTGACAAAAATATCCATCAGTCTGTCAACCCACACAATCCAACTGACAAAAATATCCATCAGTCTGTCAACCCACACAATCCATCTGACAAAAATATCCATCAGTCTGTCAACCCACACAATCCAACTGACAAAAATATCCATCAGTCTGTCAACCCACACAATCCATCTGACAAAAATATCCATCAGTCTGTCAACCAACACAATCCATCTGACAAAACTATCCATCAGTCTGTCAACCCACTCAATCAAACTGACAAAAATATCCATCAGTCTGTCAACCCACACAATCCATCTGACAAAAATATCCATCAGTCTGTCAACCCACACAATCCAACTGACAAAAATATCCATCAGCCTGTCAACCCACACAATCCAACTGACAAAAATATCCATCAGTCTGTCAACCCACACAATCCATCTGACAAAAATATCCATCAGTCTGTCAACCCACACAATCCAACTGACAAAAATATCCATCAGTCTGTCAACCCACACAATCCATCTGACAAAAATATCCATCAGTCTGTCAACCCACACAATCCATCTGACAAAAATATCCATCAGTCTGTCAACCCACACAATCCATCTGACAAAAATATCCATCAGCCTGTCAACCCACGGAATCCATCTGACAAAACTATACATCTGTATGTCAAACCCACAGAATCCATCTGACAAAACTATTCAGAATATATCTGACAAAGTATCCATCAGGCTGTCACCCCACAGAATATATCTGACAAAACCATCCGCCAAGCTGTCAACCTACTGATTCCTTCTGACAAAATTATTCACCAGTATTTCCATCTGACTTAACTATCCATCAGTCTGCGAACCCACAGAATCCATCTTGCAAAACTATCCATCAGTATGTCAACCCACAGAATCCACCTGACAAAAGTATTAAATTTAGAAGACATCAACTATCAGGCTGTAGACCTACTGGCACAACTATTATCAACTATTTATCAGGCTGTAAACCCTTGGCACAATTACCACCAACTTTTTATCAGGCTGTAAACCCTTGGCACAATTATCACCAACTATTTATCAGGCTGTAAACTCATTGGCAAAACTATCATCAACTATTTATCAGGCTGTAAACTCATTGGCAAAACAACTATTTATCAGGAAGCCAACAATGAAATTGAAAATAATATGATATAGCGCGGTTTACATATAACATAAAAAATGTTGACGAGTGAACTGCATAGCTAGCGTTACGTTGCATGCGTAACATATTAGGTTTGACTAAAAGATAATTGACATTACCAAGAGGTATTCTGATTAGAAAAAAACACACAAAAAAAACAACAACAAAAAAAACAAAAACATGTGTATTAAGCAACAATCCTTTTATAGTATTTGTGCGCAACATCAAAAGTCATTTAAGCTACTCTCCTTGCATGTAGTGCAATAAAGTTTTAATTACTAATTTAATTCGACGTTACATTTGAATTGCGATAAACTCGTATGTGTAGCGTTATGTCGAAACAATATACAAAATTACAAACCTATTAAAGCGGAATTAAGTCTCATTCGCTCTTATAAAATCCATCTTTTCTCGTTCATTCGGATACGCTCGGTAGTTGTCTGCAGCGGCATCAAAGTGACGGAGGTACGGTTGGGGTTCTAGGTTTTCCCTAAACCTCTTCTGTACTAAAAACAATAAAATAACATACTTCCCGAGTGATGGCACAGCACTGATAAGACACTTATTGACAGCCATCTTGAGAGGTATAAGTTAATGCAGGCCAAAAGTTGCGAATACTTGCTGTTGCTGCTTTATTTTTCAGTCTATTTACTAACCTTATGTCAAATAGAACAGCTGTAAGTAATGATTTTAAATATGAAAATAATGTTTTGATCAATTCAAAGGTAAAAACTCTACAATCAAAAAAAGTTATACTGTTTATTTTATTTAAGGACGAACCAATACTTTTTTTCTATACTGTGCATTTTTGTGTGTGCATATATACATAATAAAACTATTTCATCCTAAAATATGAATTTCATACGTTTTTTAATGGTGTATACATTCTTATTTTTTTAGCAGAAATAATGAAATTATAAGAAAATGAAATTTCTGCTTCAATGTAATTCATATAAAAATTCCCCGAATTAGCCTTTCAAAATGGCCGTCAAGAGTAGGGATATTCACTGGTGTGGGAACTATGTATTGCAGTTTGCTGATTCGCTGATTAATTTGTATGTTAAAATATAGAATTTCGAGTGGATGTTTCACTTTCTAATGACGTTAAATCCATGTGTATAGTTTAATAGATCTTTTATGTCCAAACTACTAGATTTTACAGAGATTTTAGTCGACATTTTTAACAATAATAATAATTATAATGATAATGATAATCAATACAGCTGGTTTGTGTGAATTTTAACACAATTTCATATTTAAATCGAATTACAACAGGTTTAATCAGTGCAATATGAACTTTACGATAATAAATTTACTGGCACGCATGACTGCTTTGAAAAGTATGACATATTTGTGTATGATTTAACCATGCTTTTAAAATCAGTAAATGTACAATATGCAATGTAAACTTTACAAATCGTTATTTTAAGGAAATCCACCAGTAGACTCATTGGCACACATGTCTGCTTCGAAAAATAAGGGGCGTAACCACGTTTAATCAATACATGTACTATAATTATGAAATGTAACTTGACTTGACTTGACTATTTGAGTTTACCGTCGCTTCGACAGTATTTCGGTCATATAGCGACGTCCAGCTAATTACAGGTGGAGGAAGACCCTGAATGCACGGAGGCATCCGGGTAGAACAACCGACCTACCGCAAGCCGGCACGAAGGCTTCCTCACATGAAAATCCGAAAGACCCTGCCGGGATTCGAGCCCACGCGGTGAGGGGCTGAGTGAGTGTTAAAGTCAGCGACTTTACCCTCTCGGCCACGGAGGCCCCCTATGCAATGTAAACTTTCTTTAGTAAAATCTTGCCTTTAAGGACATTACACCAATAAACTCACTAACCCAAATGATTGCGTGAAAAGGGGACGTAACCAATGCATTTGCGAGTACAATCATATGCGTGATTGTTTGAAGAAAAGTACATTAGTATACAATATTAATTTGACACATCTAAGAAACAATTTTCACTGATAATAGGGGCCCTTTTACTATTTGCCGAGCATTAAATGCACCATTTCTTGAGTTTTGGGCTGGGGTAAAACCTGTATATGTTACCCCCCCCCCCCCCTGCCAAAAAAAAAATGACTGAAATACTACCGCAAAGCACCAAGCAATCAGACAATATAAGCAAAACAAGCTCTGTTTAAAGTATGACCTACCTAATGGTGAATATTTTGACTGCCTAGGTTGAAGATGACTTTTTTATATTCACATTTTGCACCTTTAAAGACACCATTTTCATGAGCTTCTTGTTTAAAGTATATAATTATAGTTCTGAGCAATTCTTATGATCCACAAAGGCTCGAAAATGTACACACGGTTACCAACGACACAAAATGTTACTTTTCTTGAGAAAAAGGGAAATGTATAATGATGATAAAATTTGATCATAAAATGAATTAAAAAATGAATATACCCGGATGCCTTTTTACACAAGTGACATTCCTTAACATATAAGCCGACAAAATCACCGTCTCTACGATGTTTAAGCCCAAAGCAACAGCCTCAAATTAAATCAGTTACCTTGACAATACTGAGTAACACATGGGCTAATCTGGTAGCCTTTTCCGCTACAGATTGTTGTTGTAGAGGAGCAGCTCCTGTACCTAGCCATTAAACAGCTCGAGCTTTGATTGTGGCATTTCCATTGGCCCCAATGTAGCCAATGGGGCGGTCCCTCAGTGGTAGTTGTGGGTGGGGTCACAGACCCTGCTCCTGGAAACCCGAGTATGATTATCTTTTCTTACCAAACTACATTGGTGAATCACTTTTATCCGTTTCCTCCTACTCTATAAATTCATTGATGAAACCACGAAAACCGATAACTTAAGTACAGCGCGAAAATGAATGACTTTAAAGGATGAATTTATTTTTAAGATATATAATACGTATTGTCCAGTATATGAGTTGTGAGCAGAGTGAAGACCCTACCTGAGCAAGTGTGGGTTGGGCAGAGTTTTACTTGATCTCTTTCCCCTGTACATCCGGACTTGTCCGCAGGTTGTGAGCAGACACGACTTCTCAAATACACGCAGATGCCGCTATGCATTGAGCACGCCCATTCATTCCAGTTCAACCAATGAGAATGCACACTTGTTGTGACGTGCGGATTCGCCGTTGACGTCACACCTATCATAAAGAAATCTTAAGGTAATCCATCCATCATTAGATTGCAATCATGGTCCTCAAAATACTTTAAAAGACTTCAGTGCAGATGCAAGCATCCACTGACTTGGAGTAACAGGCTCGTTTGCTCAAAGTGTATAAAGGCTTGCATTTACACTGGAATTCCCATGATCTTTTGATGGACCTTGTTAACAATAGATTACATTAATAATGAGCATTTTTCGACAGAAAGCGCACCCGTAACATTAGTCCAAATAAAAAATTGAAATTAATAATGCTGGGCTTGGAACGGTATGGAACTTTATTTTTTAGTTTTGATACGTGCCAATTCGGAAAGAAAGACGAAGTCAATCAATCAATTTTGGTATTCTATTCTTTAAACTAATTTATTTTACGTTAATTCGATTCTTACAACTCCCCTAGATTGTTTCTGGATTGGAACAGTACTTTGCGCCTGGGAGGATTATGAAAAAGCCTTGTCACCAACAGGGTTCGAACCCACACGCAGTCGGGTACCACTGGAACACGGCGGCCAATCAATTTGTAATTTGGACTATTTTTAATTTAATAATTTATTTCTTTAAATTTCCGTGAATATATCGTTTATTTTGTATTTTGAAGCGCGCGCGCGCGCGTGTTTGAGTGTGTTAGAACATAATCTTACGGTCTGCTGTTAAAACTTAGACTTTGTCATGCCATCAAGAACACAAAACTTTTCCCTTACCTTGACACGTGGATGTGGAACAGTTTTTGACATCATGAGCTGGCCCATTGCAGTTGGTGCTGTCCCCGGTCGAGCAGTCCCGGAATCGAACCTGGACGCAAAACTCGTTGGTGTTCTTACACGCCCATGGCTCCCATGGCCACCAGAACACCTTGGTTGTCGTGGCTACCGCGTGATTTGTGACGACGGCCGGGGTGGTGGTTGTCGGAACTTGATTTGTTGAAAATTTGAAAATAGATTCAATTAAGTCAGTTTGTTGGGTGTAATTAGTTGAGAATACATTACTGTAGTTTTTTTTTGAGTTTCGTTGAGGGGTAATTTCCGTCGATTTCGTCGGAGGCTTTATTCATGAAAATTAATCCCCCACGAAAATTTTCATTTATAAAAGAACGTGTTTTCTAGAACATGGATCCATGAATATATGTACCAGCGAAATTAAACATATAGTAGATTTCAAAGAATTATTGTATCAACGAAAATGGCTTATTTTTCCTTACTGGAAAACCGTATCGCAATTTCGATTTTGCGACGGTATATACGGTGTATTATGGTCGCTATGCCGTTACATCGTTAAGTTACTACTGTGAAATCATTAATTTTCGTGGGACACTAATTTTCATTATTTTCGTGGAGGGTTTTATCTAATAATTTTAATCCCCACGAACATTTTTCACTTATATAGACCTCATAATTTCTAGAAAATAGATCCACGAATAAATGTACCCACGAAATTCCCCTAGGTACATAATCAACAAAATTTAATGCCAACGAAAATTATTGATTTTACAGTAAATAAAAAGACAAAATGTAAATCCAAGATGCGTAAATTCTAAATTCTTTATTCAACGTTCAAATGTAATCAAATTGAATTGCCATATTTAGCCCATACTAGTAAGGTCAGAATGTATAACAATTTGCAGGAAATCTGTATATTTTACCTATCTTCATAAATAGTTTCTTCATTTCACTTGAATGCGACATAAAATATAAAATAAAGGCAAAAACAACCATAGAACATGATAAGAAACATCCAAGGAGCAAACACTGTATTCTCTACGAGGGGTGTTCTAAAAGTATCCGGAAAAGTTCATTAATTATTTATCAAAATGGTTAATAGAAGAAAAAAAATGTCAAAAGTGAAACTTTGATATACTTTGTCCGACAGATACTTTTCTAACACCCCTCGTTTATAACATTTTTTTTCTGAGCGTTTTTTTATTGTGTTTAACGCTGTCTTGTTAATTCATGTTACATTTAAGTGAAATGAATAAAATATTTGCGAAGAGAAGCAGAATATGTCGATTTCATGAAAATCGTTATAGATACTGACCTCACTACAAGTAGCTATAAAAATTGAAACGAAATTACCTGTACAAATGCCACACGTATGTGGGCAGAAATTTTGTGCAAGTTTTGCATCTGTACAGAACTGACTGCGTAGGGCGGGGCAGTTGACATACGGGCTATCTTCACACTTAACTGTCGGATAGAGAGAAAGAAACCGCGTATGTATAAATGCTACAATTGTCCGGCGTCGGGTACCTTTAAAAGTCCCTAATATTAGCGCTTGTATCCCTGTTTTATCGTAGCGTTTAAATAAAAGCAGGGAACCAAATCCTAAACGCAAGGCGGGTGCGTATTCAAGCACCAATGCGTGACGTTCATGTAACTGTTAGATTGGTTATTAGGACTAGATTTCTTATGTTTACGGAAGGAATACGAATGAATACTACATTTGACGAAATATTATCAGAACAAAATAAAATAATTTGAACGAGAAAATATAAGTGTTCATAGTTCCGACATGACTACAAAATTATAAGATGACCTTACAGCAAAATCCGCATGTCATTGGACACAGCAAAATGGCGTTGTTTAAGTCGTGGCAGACGAAACTTTGTATCCCTCGGCAGTCCACATTCGGATTGTCTCGGCAAGTGGCTATAAATAGTGCAAAAAAAATGTACAGTTGGACCTATATTAGCGACCATTTGTATTAAGCGGTCAACCTTCATTTAGCGGTCAGTTTTAAAATTACCAAACTTGCATCTTGTTACAATTTTAACCTTCACTTTGCGACCACGTCTGTTAAGCGGTCACTTTGTCTTGTTCCCTTGACTGACCGCTTAAGACAAGTTTTACTTCAAATCATTTTATTGCATCACTTCTCGATGAGATACATTCCATAGCCACTCAAATCAAACAATTACCCTCTATACCCAACCCCTACTGTATCATATCACCTAATGTATGGCTTGAAATTTAACAAGAAATATCTTTGAAAAAAAGATGTTCGGCGTAACTAAGTATTTGTCAGGTTGTAACATGTAAAACAAATTAATACGAAAGTTGGAAACGTTAGCAAAAGTGTTTATAAATAGCAAAATTACGGGAGGTATTGGGAAGACTATATAACAAAACGGATTTAACACACAAAAAAAATCCATTAAATATTATGCATTTGTTTATTTATTTTTAAAAATAACGACAATTCATATGTAACCAAACGAAACCGAAAGATCATAAATCGCATATATCCGATTATTGTTTCCAGATCTGCACAATAAACTGAACAACTTCTCCGCAGTAGTTATCTCCCCTAAAGGCCGAGTCCACTTTACAAATTAGGAAAAAGTGTGGTCTAAAAAAATAGGCGTACGCCTGCTTCTTACTTAGTTGTTTTAATTCAAATTGCCAAAGTAGCATTCCTAAATTGATATGGAAACTTTCATTACTGTGTTAACTATCATGTTTAAACTGAAAAAGAAAATAGAAAGATATATACAAACTAAAACTCCCATTTTAAATTGGAATATCCTAAATATCCTAAAAATAAATTATACAAGCCAATGACAGCATTGCATTTACTCTGGCTTCATTTGTTTGTTTGTTGGGTTTAACGTCACACCGACAGCTGGCTTCATTTGCATACCAACATTTGATTGGTTGAAGAAGTAGGTCAAAATCAATTTTATACAGCTACGCCGAAAAAAACCTCTTTATGTATTAATATGTTAATGAAATTATATGAAAATATTTTTCTAAACTTGTGCAGCATTACATATTGTCGGTAATACGATTTATGCTTTACCATGGTATTGGCAGAGCTGCTTGTTACACCCATCTATAGAACACACTGATCGCATATTTCAGACGTCACAGCTCGTCGTCCAATCAAATTCGTCTTATCATCCCGCTGACCAATCATATTTGTTCTACCATCTCGCCGTCCAATCAGAGTTACTGCGGGTGCGTTTAATTGAGTACACCGCTGCAATAAATTAATTGTCATAGAAATAGACCATTTCATTCCGAAATGAGACATAAACCTACGCAAATCAACGAGCACTTCCCGAACACCTTATCTACATGCTGGTGTATAATTGTACACATTATTCAATGAGAAATAAACATAAGCTTGAATTTTTACCCAGTTGCTGATTGGTAAATTTAAAACAGCGAATTATACCGGGTTTTGCCGATTCTCTTGTGAAATGGTCTGTACTACAATAACAAGAGGCGATAATGCTTGGGAAGTCAATACACTGAAGTTTGCAAAATTGTAAAATCAGCTTTCATATTTTTTAAGGTTGTATTCTACAATTCTAAGATATATTATTGATTCAAAATCGATAAGAATATGCTACTAGTATATAAACTTAAAACTTGTTTAAAAACGCCTTTTTTTCTTTTTATATATGCCCGTTTATTAATATCAGTTCTAAAGAAAAACATAACAGAATAAACAGGCACATTTATTTCACAATGTGTTAAACATTTTAGTTTGGAAAAAGAGTTTAGTTTTTCGTGCTATAACGCATAATAATGCACGGTGTAGCGTTCAGATGATTTGCAAATAATCATTCAGGCGTACGGCCTTCGTGATTAGATTACTGCGCATCTGAACTTTACAACGTGCATTATTCTGCGATAAAGCACTCGAATCCTAATTAAATATTTTGTTACCGATGACGATTTACATCCCAGATTGTAGACGGTGCCAGATGACGCATTCACGGCCTCAGTGAAACAACTCTGTGAACAAAAACACGTTTAGCTAATATAGTCAAACCTTCATTAAACGGCCAATTATGAGAACAAAGAAACCTAGCGTCCGTTTGGCACAAATGACCGCTACATAGGGGTAAATGAAACAAATCAACTTGCATTAAGCGACCTTTCAATAGAACTAGGAAACCTGGTCGCTTAGCACAAGTGGAGTAAGTGATACATGAAAACCTGTATTCGGCGGACCATTCAAGAGAACTATGGAAACTTACTTTTGTGCATTTGTGGCCGCTAAATAGATGTAAATTCAGTCACCGTGTATTAAGTGACAGGTAAAATGAAGTAAGAAAACTGGCCGTTTGACTCAAGTAAAATATATAATTCCGGAATATCATAGCTGGCTTTTTGACACAGGTTGACGGCTTAGTTAGTCCAGCTGGTCGTTAGTTTAAACATATTTTATTGATATATTTTACATATAAAATTCATTTAAACATAGTACAAAATAGGATGAAATCGAAAGCTAAAAGCTTATTGAGATTTTCTCCTTGATGATTAAATTGTGAATATATGGCGAATTCATTAAGAATTACAAATAATTTTTACATAAACATATAAAAACAAAAGGAAATATGGGAAAAATAGAAAAAGAAAAAAGGAAAACATAAATAAGAACACTCATACTCATTTAGAGAGGGGTAGAGAGAGGGAGAGGGAGAGTGGGAGAGATGTTTTGTAGAACGGGGAAGTGAAGCCATATTCTTGAACATAGACATTTACTGATGACATACGAGTATGAAAACATGTCATATTTACTTATTAGAAATACGTAAAGTAAGGACTGGAAAGGTTAATCAGGAGAAACGTTTAGATTTTTCAATATATAGATGCACTGCGGAAAAAAGTTTAATATTTTCATCGGTTGACAAGTTTCTGTTTCCAAAAAGAAGATTATTTAGGGTTATTTCACATAGTTTATTCACTTCGCTAAAAAGTTTAGGACGAATATGTTTATATTTCTGACAGTCGAAGAAGAAATGTTTGGATGTTTCAGGGACACCACAAGTACAATTCGGAGTATTCACAATGTTTTTGGAATATAGATCATTTGCTAGGCTGCTGCAATTGGTTCTTAGTCTTGAGAGATAAATTTGATTTGAGCGCTTGCCGTAGTAGTAATACTCAGGAACAGAAGGTGTATTTGGTTTAAGTTGACGTTTGAAAGATGATAAGGAAGTTGCATTTTTCACGGAGTCCGGAAGTTCATTGTACATTCTGGATGTAGAAGGAATAAAGGAATCATAATACAAGTTTGTTCTTGAACGGGGTATATTAAGGTTACCTGCTGTTCGAAAATTGTACCTACTTGAGTCAGTTTCAGGGGGACAAAGAGAGGACAAGTATTCAGGGGAGAGTCCACTTTTCATTTTATATAATAATATGAGTTTGTGTCTTCTTCTTCTATCCGCCAGAGATTCCCAACCAATTTCAATCATAAGTTTGGAAATAGAAACAAGTTTGGTAGCACCAGTTGTAATTCTAGCGGCATCATACTGCATTTTTTCGATTTCCTGTTTGAGATTTTCAGTGCAGTTGTCAAATATTACGTCTCCATATTCAAGAATGGGGCGTATAAAGGAAAAGTATGCAATTTCTAAGGAACGACGGTCTAAAGTGAATTTCAGGGAACGAAGAACATTTAATCGACGGTAAGCTTTTGATAGTACGTATTCTATATGACATTTCCAAGTAAGATCTTTAGAAAAGTAGAGACCAAGGTGTTTATGAGAAGATACCTCCTGAATAGGTTCGTTTTGCATATATATAGGAGAGTGATATACTGGGTTTAACTTTCGAGATATAAGAAGGGACTCAGTTTTTTTAGGATTAAATTTGACTAACCATTTGTTAGCCCAGTTATTTATTTTGACTAAATCAGAGTTGAGTATGTTTGCCGTAACGGTTGGGTCATTTACTATGCAGAAGAGACTTGTATCGTCAGCAAATAATCGGACGTTAGAATCTATTTCGGTTACTATATCATTAATGTAAATAAGAAATAATAGAGGGCCGAGAATTGATCCTTGTGGTACACCAGATTTGATAAAAGTCCAGTTTGATTTAGATTGAGGAAGTACAACTCGTTGTTTCCTTGAGTTTAAATAACTAGAAAACCAGTTAGGTAGAGAACCAGATATCCCATAGAGGTTAAGTTTATGCAAAAGACCCCTGTGCCATACCCTGTCAAATGCTTTGCTAATGTCACAAAAAATCGTTCTTATTTCTTTACCAGAGTCAACGGCTTGAGAGAAAACATCATAAAGATATGTCAACTGATTGATTGTCGAATCGCCAGGGATAAATCCGGATTGGTAAGAAGTAAGTAATCTATTCATATGAAGATGATTATATAATTTGTTAAAAATAAGTCTTTCAAAAACTTTGCCTAATGAGTTTAACAGGGATATAGGACGATAATTACAAGGAAGTGAAGGATCCCCACTTTTAAATATCGGAGTTATATGAGCTTCTTTCCATGAATCAGGATATTGTGAAATAGACAAAGAATAATTGAATAAATCGGTTAAGGGTCGAGACAATTCATTTGCAGTTTCACGAAGAACTTTGTTATTAATAGTATCAGGACCTGAGGCTTTACCAAGAGGTAATGACTTTAAAATAATGGCCACTTCATTAGCATCAATAACAAAAGATTCTAAAGCAGTTGGGGGAAGAAAGTGCGATTCTTGCAATTCAGGAGCATTTAGTTCATCTAGAAGAGTTTGATTAGCAAAATAGTTGTTCATTATATTGGCTTTAGAGACTTCATTGTATATTACAGAGTCATTATATTGAAGTGGTGGGATATTAGAATTAGTGCCTGGTTTGATAAATGTCTTTAAACATTGCCACCACCCTTTAGAAGTATTAATATGAGATCTGAGTTTCTCTGATTGCAGTTTAATATGGTCTGATTTAGCTTGACGTATTTTAGTAATAATGTTATTTCTTAGTTGCTTGAATTTCATCCAGTTTATTTCCGTATTTGTTAGTTTAGCTTTTCGAAACGCTCTTTTACGCTGCCGTATTAATTTAGCAAGGTGGGAGGTGAACCATGGCGGGTTACTAGGTCGAATGGTAACTGTTTTGTGAGGGATACATTCATTGGAAAACGTTAGTAGTTTTTCTGTAAATTGTTTCGTATATACATTTATATCACTATTTTTTATGTCGTCCCAGTTGTAGGATAATATTTTGGCTTTTAAGAGATTAAAATTACCCCTGTCAAATAACCATATTTGCCTTTTAAACGCTGATGTTTTTACTCTTTGCAGGTTTAGGAAACCAAAGATAGGACAATGGAATCTGACGTCTTGAAGGAAAGGATCTCCAACTCCGCTTAGGGCAATAAGTTCCTTTTTAGAGGTAAGTATGATGTCAATTAAGGAGGACGAAGTTTCTGTAAAGTGTGTTGCATCAGCTATACACTGAACAAGAGATAACTGGTTACTTAGGGACTCTATTTTTTTATTTGAAGCCTCGTTTAGGACATTTAAATTAAAATCACCAGTTATTATGATGTTGCTTAGGCCTGTATCAACAGCTAGATGAATAGAACTTATTAGGTGATCATGTTGCAATGCGTTGACATTGGGTGGTCTGTAAAAAACACCGAAGAGAATAGTTTTAGTGTTAAGAATAAGCTCAACCCATATACATTCAACTCCTACTGGTTCTAGATCAGTTCTTCTTTTGTAATGAAGATTATTCTTTATGTATAGGAGCACACCGCCATGGTTTCCCCCATCACGATCCTTTCTGATTGGTAAGTGAAATGATTTAAAAGAAAAGTCTTCAGTAATGTCGGTAACGCTAAGCCATGTTTCTGTAAAAGCTATTAGGTCGAAATCATGTAGTTCTGAGTAGAGTAAGTCAACTTTATGTCTGATACTTTGAACATTGTAATGAACAAATGATAAGTGGTTTGATAGGTCGATTTTATCATAGGATGAACTGCTTGAGGAATCTAATGACTGGTTATCTATCAATGGGCCTGGATTAGGATGGACATCTCCACACAATATTATGAGAAGAGATATCGGAAATGCGAATGAAATTGACAAGAATAGGCAGAAAAGGGTATATGTAAACATGATATTTGATTTGTGGATATTGCTGCATGAATATTTTTTAGTCACATAATAGTGTTTACCTTGGTAATTGTAAGATGTAGTTAAATTGGATGTTATGCTATAGAGACACTTGATTTTAAATAGTATAAAAAAGCTGAAGAATAACAAAATGGTAAGCGAAAACTGCACTCGCATGACTATGGGTTTCATGTTGGGTGTAGATAAAGCAACAGCTCCTTTATTCATTTGATGTTTGTAGAAGAAGAGTGATTCCTGTCAAGACCCAACATCGAAAGATGGAATATGTTCAAGGACAATGGCATCGTAGAATTAGGCTTCTCCACATATAACACATGACGAAGAGACTGAGAATTATGAAGGAGACTGATAATGAGAAAGTGAGATAGGAGGAATTTAGAAATAAGGTAGGAGAGTACAAATAGCAAAAACATTTGGTATGTCTGGTTTAAAATGTTCTAAGTAAACTTTTTTTTTTTTTCAGAGGAACAAAACAATGCGGACCAAGTTGAGTCGAAACATGTTAGGGATGTAAATAGGAATATATACTATAAGCGAACATGTACACTATTACATCACACTCACCGATTCCACATAACTTTGAATACACACGCATATACCCACTCATGTACACATATACACACATACATATACATACCCGTGCTACATAAACATTTTCACACATGTATTTGCATACACATGTACACACATACCTATAAACAGGTTTCAGGTATTCATCCTGGTTCACAATTCAGTTGCAGTAAAATTGAGATAATGAATGCCTATGTGAAACATTGGAATGCAAGGAAAACAAAATAGCTTGGAATTGTAGTCCGCTCGAATATAAATAAATTCAAAGGTTTTACAACGGCTAGATCTAGGCTGCTGAGGGACATTCCAAATTCCGTGAAAAGTTTATATATTTTTCTGCTTAGACTGACATAGAAATCGTTGAAATATTTTCTAATTTCAAGCGAAGTGACGTCATAGGTGACATTGCTTTACTGTTCATAAAGTGATCGTTATTCAAAAGTGCTCGCCAGCCGAGATCCGTGTTTACATTGCATAAATTTATGTTACTAAAGACTACGTCATTTACGGATTTACCCGAATATATCCGATTGTTCATTTATCCATTACGGAATTACCCGATGACTTCCGATTGAAACATGCTCAATACTTACGTCTCCCGAATGGCATCTGGTGATTTTATGACAGTCTGAGATTCTGTGCACTCCATGACAACTAAAGCAGTCAATTGATTCTGTCAACAAATAAAATGACTGACTGACTGATTGGTTCGAGGGTAATCGCTATAATTCAAACGTCTTTGATTAGCGATCAGTTATCATAACCCTTCGTCATAGACAAAAATAATCCGTCTGTAATCTTTTTTTTTTTTTTTTTTTTTTTTTTTTGGTTGGTTGGTAAACGTCCCAACGACAAAATTACAGTCATTTGGAGACTATGTCTCCTTCTCCTTGTCTCCTTGATACAGACATAGTGCTGCCACATTGCAATATCACGCCGTAGACATGAGGCATGATAACACACCCAGTGCCATTATCCTGACACCGAGCTAGTAGTTCTTGAACTACAGATATATGCTGAGTGCCAATCAAGGGAGTTATACCAGTACCAATTTTGAAACTTCGGTATGTCGAACCCACGACCTCCGTAATCCAGGCCGGATGCTCTAACCACCGCAACCGATTCTGTGTGTAGATGGCAGCGATATCTTACTTAGTAATATTTAATTCTTGCACAAACTCTCATTAGGTACAATATGCATAAATGAGTGAGTGAGTGAATACTCTGCAATATACCTATTAAAATGCTTTTCGATGGATTATCGAGAAATAACAGTGGATTATATACTGATAATTTTACTGTTCAAAACAGTGGACTTACCGAAAAACAAGAGCTGTCAGAGGACAGCACGCTCGACTATTCAAAATGCTTGTTGGTAAATCAAATGAAATCTATTTCAATTCTTGCCCTTCACATACCCTGTACATAATAATAGTCAAAAATGATATACCTTGATAGTCTGATACCCCTTAATATTTTTATGATGTCTAAAATCAATCCCATGCCTAGTTACTGAGACATAAGCACAATAACACTGTGCATGCAAAACTTTAACCAAGTATCCAAGTTAGAAAAGGGCCATAATTTGCATCAGTCCAAATGTTCCTCCTTAGTTGTCTGATGCCCTTGAATACACTCCTTAACTTTCTAGTCAATCCCACAAGAAATTTCTGAGATATAAGCTGGAAAGTAGCTTGAATGCAAAATTTTAACCAAAATTCTAAGTTAAAAGGGGGCCATAATTTTGAATATATTCCATCAAGTGTTATTTTCCTTTAGAGTATGACACCCATAAACATATTAAAGATGTTTCAAATCAATCCCATGCCTGGACTCTGAGATATAAGCATGAAAGTACCTTGCATGCTAAACTTTAACCAAAATTTCTAAGTTTAAAAAGGGGCCATAACTTGTAATATATTACATCAAAAGTTATCTACCTTGATCGTATGATACTCCTAAACATATTAAAGATGTTTCAAAACAATCCCTTGCCTGGATACTGAGATATTAGCATGAAAGTAACTTGCATGCAAAACTTTAACCAAAATTTCTAAGTTTAAAAAGGGGCCATAACTTGAAATATATTACATCAAAAGTTATCTACCTTGATCGTATGATACTCCTAAACATATTAAAGATGTTTCAAAACAATCCCTTGCCTGGATACTGAGATATTAGAAAGTATGATACCCCTAACATATTAAAGATGTTTCAAATCAAAAACATGCCTGGATACTGAGATATAAGCATAAGAGTATCTTGCATGCAAAACTTTAACCAAACTTTCTAAGTTAAAAAGGGGTCATAATTCATATTAAATTCAGTCAAGAGTTATCTACCTTGGTTGTCTGATGCCCCTGAACATATTTATAAACTTTCAAGTCAATACCATAAATGGTTATTGAGATATAAGGTTGTTAGTAACTTGCACGCAAAACTTTAACCAAAAGCTGCAACGCTAACGCCGACGCCAGGGCGACTACAATAGCTCTCATATTCTTCGAATAGTCGAACTAAAAAACAGTGATATTATCAGGAACTTGAACCCGACCTTACAATATAAACTGGTCAATTGTGCTGGGTTTTACGCAAGAAATGACGTCATAAATAACGCCAAGAACGCGAGGTAATCCCGCCAATTTTGACGTCTTTTGTGAATAACACAGCTAATTTCTGGCCTGTAAAGCATTAAATAAAAAGAAAGAAAAATATTTGCTTTGGTAAAAGATCGATGTATAATTTCATTCGTGAACATAAAAAGATGCATTTTCATTTCGTGGCTTCGCCACTCGTGAATTTATCACTTTTTATGTTCACTCAGTGAAGTTATTAATCGATTTTACACCAAAACAAACAACTATCCTCTGTATGACTAGTACATGTATAAAGAAACACTGTACAATCGAACACCTCAACAAACCAAACTTCTTTCAGTCCCAAGGGGGTTTGGTTTTCAATGAAGTTGGTTATATAACAGGCACACACGATCTATTTAGCACACACGTGACGTGCGCGCATGCTCGTTGTGTATTGGACGAAAACACAATTTAAAGAAAATGGGGTCGCCATACCTACTTGGGGAAGACATACCAGCAGTCCAGCTATGACCATAAATGTTGCTGAAACATAAACAGTTCATCCTTCATTCATCTTCAGTTTCAATAATTGGCTTGGAAGCACTACATGAGCACTTCTACACTATCACCGATTTGCAGCTTAAAAAGTGGAATATAGAGGCGAGGTAGTCAATGTGCAGATATGTTTTTGTTGTTGTTGTTGTTATTTTTTTACTTGGCTCCTAGCAAGTCCTAGGACATCGTCGGAACCCACGGTGTATAATGCGTTATCATTACCGTATATATACCGTGTGTTATTTGATTGGAAAATTTTTATACGCCGGAATAATTAATCAAGCATTTCGCTGGATCTGTGGAGGCGGTAGCACAGATCATATGACCAATGAAACGGCGCGTCACATATTATTCGGATTTCGAAATTCAAGGTACTACGCGCGGTTTCATTGGTCAGCAAATATCTGATAAATATTCTTGGAAACAAAAATTCCCACGGTCGATTTAAAAGCAAAGCAATTGAGTGATCGTGGTTTTCGACGATGGTCCAGGGCCCCAATTCAGAAATCTCCTAGTCTGTATTTCGACCCAGACATAAGAATCATATACTTTAAAGACTCTAAAACACGTCTACGAGGTACCGAGTAATTGTAAGCCAATGACAATAACACCTGGATCACATTGGTAATATATGTATGTCACAAGGGTCTAAAAATGATAATACAAAACACTCACGATTTTACAAATCGAGAAGAGATAATGTTATTTATGTCCATGATACGATAAGATCTTTCAGTACAATGACAGCAACACATAATAATTAATTTCTTCTCGAGGTGAACCGGGAGCTTGCAATAAACCATTTAAATCGTTTCTAGAAAAGTTTCACATTTTACCAACTTTTGTCTTACTGGGGGCGGTTAAGGAATCACAAACTGCATTACCTGAGAACAAAATGTCCGCCATGCTGGCCGGCACAGATATATCTTATCAGTCTAAATAAATCCCAAATAAAGGTTTTCATAGACACATCTGATATTGTTTATAAATAGTGACCTGGCACTCATTATCTTATGCGTCTTCGGTATTGTGACCTATAAACATCTGTAATACGGTTTTTATTACTGATGATATTAAAAGCCCATAATTCTTCCAAAAGCAGTGTTTATTCCTCGGACAGAAAAAGAAAGGGAGTGCTACAGAATGTTAAGATCTTCCAATCCTAAGAGCGATCAATTCCATCAAAGCAATGAATATAACTTAGCAAAAAGTATGTATTTAAGCTTTTAAAATGTCAAACAATGGTAATCTTAGGGTTATGACAAGTGACAGAAGTTCTTTTACCCTCCCCCCATGATAATTTTGTTGCCATGAGTTATCTCCCCTGAAAACTAAAAAAAGTGACTTTCTCCATTTTCCTATGGTAAAGCTTAGATTTTTTCTCACAAAAGTTGATATAAAATCATAAAATGCATCTTTCTACCATGAGTTTTTCTCATAATAAATCAAATTCAGTTTTCCATATTCACAGAAAATGCATATTTTCCATAGGCTTTAATGTTAAATTATATGCGGATTATCTCCTCCAAATTAGAAAGAAGCCAAAAAAAACTCTTGGTGAAATATTTTTATTCTTGAATGTCTTCAAAATGAAAAAGTTTCATTGAAATATTACCATCCAGTGGCAAGATATGAAATATGGCTATTAGGATTGGAAGATCTTAAGGGATGTAATCTGTACGTACTCTTTGACGAAACGTTACCACATTGCATAAAAAGAAATAATCGTTTACTTAAGATCATTCAATTGTTTATGAAAGTAACTAATTTGCATATTCCGCTTATCTTCGCCAATTTCTGACGTTTTCTATAAACCTTCCGTATGTCTTTGTTGGCGAATCACGAGTGCATAAATTGATGACGTAGCAGATAAACAAATTGTGATTCAGCGTCGGGTTTTCAAATTCAAATCATTTTCGATTACAGACCGTTTTCGGGAATACTCACAAATGCAAAATGTAAGTAATGAGAGCATTTTGACATTCATCCAAAATATCAAATTGCGTAATTTGACCAACATTTTCAGTGTGTATAACTTTTATTTTTCAGCAGATATTTGCACATTATATACCATTTGTTTTGTCTACAATATATCAATGCTATTTTATATTTTCTTTTTCATGCAAATTGAATTATTATGAAATATAATGGACCTTTAAAGAGTGCAGTGTTGATATAAGGAGCTAATATGGCTAATAAAGCAAAAAAAAAAAAAAAAAAAAAAAAATACCCATGGTTGACATATCTTGCTCAAAGTTATAGCGGGCGAAGCTCGCTAGCCGTTAAAGTCGGCGAGCAGCGTAATCGCGCAGGCTTCTATTTGGGGAATATTTCAGAGCACTATGGATTCTATTTTTATTCTGGCTTGCGGCAAAGTGGTCATTTTTGTGTTAAACATTAGTTATCACATAATTTGACTTCGTCATTACAGATGGTCCCATTTCTTTAACATCTGTCCTTTATTATCTACGTTTTTTTCCGTGGTAATTTTACTCATTTAGTAAATAAGAAAACAAGTGGAAACACCTTTCTTAATACATAATCCCGGAACATACATAAATGCATACAGATTTCTTTCTATACATATATATAATTCTAATCTTTTTTAATTGTTCAAAACTCATATATCATTTAGATGATTTGTAACTGACCTATTCAAAACATGATTTGATCACTTAATCCAGAGACTTATAAACAGAGATTGGCAACTTATTCTTTGCCCATATCGACTTTATGAAGTCGCGCGCGGCCAACGAGACTTTCAACTAGACCCAGGCGGTATTGGAGATCAAATGGCCATTTCCTATGGATAGAAATATCAGTAAGCAATTATTCTCTCGCCTTTGGAGATTTGTGTTACTAACACCAGTCAAGTATAAGTTAATGTTTGTTATCGAGGGTTTAACTTGTTAAACCCTCGATAACTAACATTAACCTACTTAATATATGGAATTATGTTTTGACGTTAAGTACTTTGCAAGTCCAACTCTGCACGGATGCGCACAAAGATTGGTTGTATATACTAGGTTACCCATTAAACCAAGTGGTTTAACGAGTTAAACCGATCGCAATTTTTGAAAAATACTGCAATCTCATTGGTCAAAATATAATTCCATACATTAATTTTAGTTCAGGTTTGAAATGGAAAGATTCTTGCATTCTATACGCTTGATTTTAGTTGCGTTTGAAACAAACATATTTATCGAAAGAATGATTTGGTCTATCGTTTAGTCCCATGGTATTTTGATATTTGCATGTATATTCTTGGTATTTTGGTTATTGCTAACACGGGAAGAACGTTAAATATAGGTTAATGTTTGTTATCGAGGGTTTAACTTGTTAAACCCTCGATAACAAACACTAACCTACTTAATGTATGGAATTATATTTTGACGCTACTATCCAAGTTCATCTCTACACGCATGCGCACAAATATTGGTGGTATACACGAGGTAACCCATTAAACCAAGTGGTTTAACGAGTTAAACCGATCGAAAATTTTGAAAAATACTGCAATCTCATTAGTCAAAATATAATTCCATACATTAAAAGAAGATAACGTACTTGATCTCACAGATTGATATGTATTGTGTTCGGAAGGTTACTGTAAAAATGCATGTGTATTGTATTATTTGTATGAACATTTTATATCTTAAGTCAGCCAGTTGTTCTATTGTCTCAAACTGATGGGTACAAAACACTCTAATTTTACCTTTGATAAACTGAGACGAATGATAACAACTGATATAAAACGTGATCAGCCTGCAAGCTACAGGTTGTTTTGAAAGTATACTGGTGGTTTAAGTTCTTTCTTTGATCACTATAATATATTGATAAATAACACAATAATATTGAGTGTTGAAATTATGAATATTGTTATATGATTTTTTTTTTATTTCAGGGATTGGGAAAAGCACTTGGTGTCGTAGATCTCCTACAGCACCCATCCTGTCACCAGAAAGCAGTGCCTACAAAGTCAGCAACCAGTCTCCAACCTTAAGCCTCAGAGAGACAGTGATCTTTTATGTTGAGCACTTCATGCAATGGAGTCGTTGGTTTGTCCATGGCGAGCATTGGAGATGTGTTTTCTATAGTGCTAATTGAAAATGATAATAATAAGATTTTGTCGTTGATTATGATCATAACAAGGGAAAAGCTACATCTACACAAATATTAGGTAATGACAAGTATAACCTGACCAGACTTAAGAGCGATATAAAGTATAGGAAATGTTTCAGAATGATTTTAGGTTTGATAGACGGCGGAATTTGTTGTGGATGTATACATATATGATCGTGCATGTCAGATTCTAAGAAACCAATATGTCGCTCCAATATGGTGTTACAACTGCTTCATACTTAAATTTTAAATACACTCATGGCTATTTTATTGAGTTCATGAAGAAGAAAAAAAATGGTTATGAATATTATTTTGGAAACAACCCATTTTACTATTTTGTTTTCATATAAAAAAAGCACTGAATAAGCCGGTGACTCTTTCCAGTACTGGAATTATTCACATGTTCATATGTCACAGACGTGAAGAAATGCAAAACATTCATTTATGTTAATGCTATAATCATATAATTTACTTTTTAGCTCAACTATTCGAAGAATACGAATATCCTCTTTTTTCTGGCTGGAGACCAAAAACGGAACTTTTTTTTGCCTTAGTGCCGATTCCACTTGGTCCCTTCAAATGATAACGCAAGGTTTAAAAAACTAAACATTTTATTCAAGTCTAAATAACAATATCAAACAAGTATATCCGACAAAAATATATAACTACAAGGCTTTCAACTTGTCCCACGACAAACATGTGAATTATTATTCTTTAAAACCGTTTGAATAAATGGGAGCGGGGGCATTGTTCAATATTACCCGTGTAAATATATATCTTGGGATAGATAAAATCTTAATTTGATTCTTTATGTGAAACAGATCACTGTAAACAGTAATGTAAAGTTATATCTACAGCAGTAAAAACGACAGCAATAACCTAGGCACAACAATGAAATAGATCTACCTATTAATAATAAATTGATCAAACTAAAATTATTATATAAATACTAGTTATCACTGAATGTTAAATAAACCTTAATATGATATCTATGTATATTTTGCTAATGTCTGTTTTTCTATCAATGTAAAATATTACGGACGTTAATTAACAAAAAATTTTTGAGCGTCTTCCATGCTTGTCAATCACATGTTCTTAAGGTAATCTATCCTTCATTAAATTGTGATCATAGTCCATCAAGCGATTTTTTAATAAATCAAGCCTTTATAGACTTAAGGCCAATGAGCCAATAACTCCAAGTCACTGAATGCTTGCAACTGCACTGAAGTCTTTTAAGCACGATTATAATTTAATGATGGATGGAACAGCACGTTTGCAGATCTTGATACTTGGCAGTCATTATTCTTTTTTAATAATAATAATAAACGCCATTGTGTAAGCCATGAAACAGGTCAGTTGTATTTATTAGAATTAATCATCTATGTACTGTCTGTTCTTATGTTGAAAGTTCTAACCGACTTTAGTTCCGGATTTCAACAGCGTTCTCCAAAATATAAAATATCTTAGTATCAACAATATACCACTAGATTTAGGACGTTTCAACGGGTTACGGCTGATTTTGATTTTGGCATTTTTTTTTTTGAATTTCTCATTTATTTTAAGTTGAATGATAGAAGAAAGCCCAAACTTTAAGATTCATGTAATAAGAATATCATCAAAAGTATATTTGCCAAAATTTGAAGGTACAAAATGTCACATTTTAGTGTTTTTATGCAAATTTGGCTAAAATTTCAATAAAAAAGCAGTTTTAGTTAAAGACAAATCTGGTGAGGTATGTATTTTTTTTTTTACATTTTCATAAAGCATTTATATCAGAAAATTTGACTCTGAAAAAATCAAAAAAATCTGTCTGTTGAAGTTGTCTAAAACAAGCATGGTGGCCCCCTATTTTTATTTCATATATCTCTTATATGCAGTTTTTAGAAAAATCTGTCCGTTAGTAAAAACCCGCTCACACGTCTTTAAATGGGGTCTCTTTTGCAATGTATAAATAGAGAATGCGGCGTCACTAGCTTGCAGATCAATGCTGCAGAATACAAAAGCGATAAGCGACGGAAAAATAAAATTTTGGAATTACCGTGATGTAAATTGAATTTTGCGACGGTAAAATAATGGAATTACCGTGATGTAAATTGAATTTTGCGACGATAAAATAGTGGAATTACCGTGCTGTAATTTAAATTTTGCAAAGGCTAAATAATGGAATTTGAATTTTTGCGACGGGAAAATAATGAATAACCGTGTTGTTATTTGAATTTTGAGACGGTAAAATAATGGAATTATCGTGATGGAATTTGAATTTTTCAACGGCAAAATAATTGAATTTGAATTTTGCGACGGTAAAATATTTAAGATTACATCACAGTTCTATATTTCACTACCTTCGCCTTGTCTATTCTTTTAACCTGATTGGGTTTAAAAAATGTTTTGGAATTTCCCGACAAAAATCCGTTTAGTCATATCCGCGAAATAATTGAAATTAATTGTCCAACGAAATTAATGATTTCACAATATTTACAGCAAAACATGTATATACGCTAATCCGGCAAATTCGATACATCGGCGACTTCGTGTTTTACAAATACTGCCGTTGTATCGAGGGTTGACTTTTCTACGCTATATCAGACAGTAACGGACCTGCATCACTAACATAGGTAGTCATGGGCGTTTTAATTGTATAAATGTAGATTTGTATAATAATAATTATAGACACAATCAATACCAGCAATCTATTTAATTCCCCGATGGAATCTCGAATATGATTTTACTTATTTCATATTTGTATAAAGTCAGTCATGTTAAGTTATCACGTGTATAGAGTCAATTTCGGTGTATTTTTGCTTTGTCGTGATCTAAACCTTTTAAGGTCGATATGTAGGTGTTTTTTGTTGTTGTTGTTTTTTTTGCTATTTTATATCTGACAATGGGAAAGCTGAATGAATGAAATGAACACACTCTTTATGTTATTTGCTTCACATATGTGTTACGCGTTTGAATGAAAATT
This sequence comes from Solen grandis, assembly GCA_021229015.1. Classification (NCBI taxonomy): domain Eukaryota; kingdom Metazoa; phylum Mollusca; class Bivalvia; order Adapedonta; family Solenidae; genus Solen; species Solen grandis. Next base: position 2,110,904 of record CM037784.1, on the reverse strand, counting down.
TCAAAGAAATATCAAATTGAACGTGATATGTAAACAGCAGAATTAATGAAACTGACCAAGAGAGAGCGAACTCGGATAACTGGGGAAAAATAATCTTCTGTCTAGGGCTATAAAAATAAGTCGTACCGTTTCTGTTGAATCTGTTAAAGCATGGCAAACAAAAATAATTTTAATGATGACCTTATGTTTATAGTTGCAAAAAAATAAAATGGAATATTTGGCTGAGGCAGAATGCTTGGGAAAAGTTTCAACACGTGCAAAATCTCATTGACGACCCGATGTCTGCTTAAGAGACTTAGTGAGTATGTGGTTCCACACGCTTGCCGAAGAACATACTTTTCAGTTCCTCTCTGAAACGAGAACCGCTCACACAGTAGAGAACAAAATTCACAGTGCTATTGGCGTACATGAAGAAATTCACGATCGCCCACCATGGGTCTTCAAGCTGGATCTTTCTAGGGACGTCAGCTGGGATCCAATAAGGTTCCCCAATAAAAAAGATGCACACTGGCGAAGTGCAAACGACGAATACAATGTTCAGACTAAACAGCAGTTTTGACATGATTGACGTTTTCTTGCTCATGGCTGAGCTAACACTGTTCATTGGCACCACTTGACACTTTGCCTTCCGTTCAGCTTTAGTCACCTTCCAGATGATGCTGATGTTACCGATGGTGAGGATAACAAACGGAATGATGGAATACTTGCACAAATCAATCCAAGTCCAGATTTTTCTGAAAAAATGTCCGTATCCTTCTGTCAGCGGTGCGCAAGGTATCACCATAGTAGTGTTGGCATCTAGTCTTACATCTTGTCTTCCGAACCCAAACAAAATGTGGCTGTTAATGGACAGAACGAAAAGCAATATAAACAGAAGGACGAATTTGGCTCGTTTTGTGGTACACAATGTTTTGCTTTTGGTTGCACACACGGTGAAGACAAGTCTCTCTAGGGTGATGGCGGTGAGACTCCACGCCGACATGTCGGCGGCACTGTACATCAGCCACAAGTGAACCTTGCAGATCACGGGTGACAGGTTTCGTATCTCCACGTCAAACTGGTAGCGCAGCCATTGTCGGGTCAAGCCAATGAGGAGCATGGACAGGTCAGCTCCGGCCAGTCCTGTCAGATAGACGGACGATGACCATTTGCTGAACTTTTTCTTCGAGAGAACCAAGATAGACAAAACGTTGCCTGTTGTGCCACAAACCAACAACACGGGTGCAAACACGTTCCACATTATTCTCCCTGCCGCCAGTGCATTTTCTGATCGAAAATGGTCATATGGATATTCTGACATTATAATGCTTTTCCGACAAATATTATATCCTTTAAAAGCAATAAAGTTTCCCAGAAAACGTCCTTAAGTATTTTAGATAACTATTTTCCCCTTAAAAATTATAAAAGCTCCTGATAGGATTTGACCACAGGTCTTTAGAATAATAACTGGAGTATAATAAACACTTATCATAGGCGCAGCCTGTGTTCGACTAGGACGTGCGTGCTCAGTATTTATATATATACCCAGATGCGCCGTGTTATACAATACTCTACCAAAATGACATGTATCTGAACAAATCCGGCACTGAGGCTTGTGTCATAATTTGAAAAGATAAACAAACACGTTCTAATTAAGATCTATAGGTGATATGGCCGGTTTTATATGATTAATTATGAACTACTTATTACTATGAATAATCCCTTAAATCTACTTAACCCACATAGACATGGCAACACAGTAAAATATTGGGGAGTTCGCAGTCTAATTAATTAACTTGCGGGATACTCAAATTGAGCCATGCGGGTGTTTTGTGGGTCATATCCAGGTGAGTATATTATAACAAATCATCGACATTTAATTAATTCGTTGCTGTTTAAAAAATAAACGTATACGTAACTGTTTGATTATTTGGGTTAAACGTCTCGCTGACAGTATTTCAGTCATTTGGAGACTGTTTACTTGAGACAGATATAGTGCTGCCACACTGCAGTATCACGCCTTTTCTTTTACGACTTTGATATGTCGCGGCCGGTGATCGAACCGACGACCACCCGCTCCCGAGGCTAATGGTCTAACCACTTGGCCACTTGGCCACCGGGGGCAGTATAAACATATTTTATTTAATAATAATGATAAAAGCTTTCAAGTTCTTTTAGTTTTACGTCGATTGCAAAATAAGTTGTATTTGTCAACGTAATTTGCGTGACATCGTATAGCATTTTGGAAGATTTGTGTGAGATCCGATGAAATACATTTACTCGGTTTATACATTTTTTAATTATATGTACATTGTATTAATTTAATATGGCGCGTTTTAGCCACATTTTTTTGTTGTTGTTGTTGCTAAAGACGTTGCCACTAGCGGATTCAAGGGGGATGGGTGACACCACCGGCGCGCGCCTCCTCTAAAATTTCCCGACTATGCATCTATGCATGAATGTAGACGCACAACCTCCAAAAATACTCACAAGAATGCACTATTTCCACAGAGCTCTTTAAATAGAAAGTTTCGCGGGGGAGAAGTTTCGTGGGGGAGAAGTCCAACCAGAATAACACCCTATGGCTCGGGCAAAACGGCAAGCCGCTTGCATTATCATTGCCTACATTTTTAATATAACCCCCCTGAACTCCTGGATCCGGCACTGGTTACGTAACGTTATATATGTTTGCTGTTAAGGACGTTTCAGAGGGTTACGGCTGATTTTGATTTTGGTAATTGTTTTGAATTTCTCATTTATTTTAAGTTGAATGATAGAAGAAAGTCCAAATTTTAAGATTCATGTAATAAGAATATCATCAAAAGTATATTTACCAAATTTTGAAGCTACAAAAAGTACTTTTTTTTAAGGTGAGGTATGTATTTTTTTACATTTTCATAAGCATTTATATCAGAAAATTGTTTCTGAAAAAACAAAGAATATCTGTCCATTAAATATTTTTTATTTAGAAAAATTTATGTAAAAATTCACAGATTTGTATTTTCAATGCATATTTGACAGTATTTTTATCTGTAACCTTTAGAATACATTAAAAGTTATAAATGGTGATAAAAATGTTTAAAAAATATCATTTTGACATGCTGTTACAGTATTTAGAAACGAAATCTTTCTTATTTTTTAATGTCATGTTTTTTCAAAAATTTTTAGCAAACAGTGATGCTCTACCATGAGCTTGATCTCTAAAACAAGCATGGTGAACCCCTATTTTTATGTCATATATCTTTTATGTAAAGTCTAAAGTACTTATATGCAAATGTTTATAAAAATATGTCCGTTAGAAAAAAACTCGCTCAAACGCCTTTAAAAAAAAAAACTTTTCACTCCTATAAAAAAAAAAAATCGTATAGCACATTGCAAAAGAGCCTTAAAAAAAAAAAAAAAAAAAAAAACGAAAAAAAAAACGTCCATTAGGTTTTCGCACCTCGCAGTGACACGAGTCGTACTTTCTCATCCATATTACTAAGTACATGAATAAGTGTGCTTTAAAATTTCAAAACAGACATGCTCATCGGATCAAAAAGACTTATTATGTCCATTTTTACAATTATCAGAATTATAAAACTTTTAAAAAGAAATCAATTAGTATAAAACTATTGACCGTGGATGGTATAACACATTATTTCACACAAAGTCAATAATGGGACGTTAACCGTTACAACGAAGGTTGTAGGTTCGATCCCTGGTTGCAATATACCAAAGTCGTTATAAATGGTACTTGTCCCTTGCTTGGCGCTCAGAATATAAGTTAAGCTCCAGGACTTATGCCCCAATGTCAGATTAATTTGACTCGGGGTGATTATGAGATTAAAAGTTTGTTACAAACTATCAAATACGATTAACTGTATCTTTTGGCATTTTTCGGTTTCATCCTCGTTGCATGGTTGTAAGAACACAAATGAAAAAAAAAACTATTGTGTAAAACTATTGTGCATTTGGTGGTTGAGGTATTGCAGGACATGTTGAAAAACAATACTGTTTGTAGGTATATAACGTCACATCATCAAATCATCAAGCATTTCTTTATAATGATCAATCATCATTTTGAGACTTATTACTGAATTTAGCCACAATCATAATATAGTTATTTCAATTTTAAGAAGTCGCTTGTTATTGCTTTTTTTCTTTACTTTATGTTGTTGTTGTTCTCACTTATTTTGATCATCAAAAATGCTGCTACTTAGATTAATTAATCGAAATTGTGTCATTGCATTACGTATTGAACTACATTGATTTTTAGAAAATATGGTATGACTGTTACGAAATGTACACCCTCGATCGTTCACATCTAAACAAATGAGAGCCAAAAAAAAAACAAAAAACTATCGTTGCATTTAGTTCATATTTGGCCTGAGACTGTATCGCATTACATACCCGCCGATGTGCATTTAGCCAACATACGCACCCTAGGCGTCCGTCCCGGAATCGGGATATCTATACCCTGAAGTGCTTCATCAAAAATATCACTTTCCAAATCAATAATGTACAATACAAACAATAATTGCGATTAACGCTCTTCCTGCCTAGAACCGAGCATACATTTATATTGACTGCTGAAGTCATTACAATTTTTCAATCTATTTTTACTAAAGCCATATGTAGTCAGTAACCATCAGGTGCCCTCTAATGGGAAAACTCTACATAATAGCCAGTATATATAGACAGTAACTATCCTGACCCCATATGTAGCCAGTATATATAGTCAGTAATTATCCTGACCCCATATGTAGCCAGTATATATAGTCAGTAATTATCAACAGGAAAATATAGTCAGTAATTATCATGACGCCATATGTAGCCAGTATATATAGTCAGTAATTATCATGACGCCATATGTAGCCAGTATATATAGAGTCAGTAATTATCATGACGCCATATGTAGCCAGCATATATAGTCAGTAATTATCATGACGCCATATGTAGCCAGTATATATGACGCCATATGTAGCCAGTATATATATATATATATATATATATATATTATATAGCATATTAATATAAGTACAGGTAAAGAGAATATACCGCCATATATATAGTCAGTAATTATCAACAGGAAAATATGGTCAGGAATCACCATGAGTAATGCCTCCACCATTAGATTACTGGAGAGCTCTATCCGAAAAAAAGGGAATAAATACTCCAGATACAGCTCGTTTAGTACGAGAGTTATATTTGACGAATAGAACTGAACGGGGAGCTGTATACGAAAACGTATTCGAATATAGCTACCCCATGAGCTATATTCGAAGTGAACTGTACAGGGTGCACGTGCGACAAAGCAGAAACTGAATCTGGATTAATGGATACAGTAAACACTTAAACATGGTATAGTCATTGGAAGCCTTGTTAACTGTTCTTAAGAAATATTATCATAATCAACGTGAATTTTTTGGGTAGCATAAAGAAGGTCTAGAACTAATGGCCTTTATAAAGAGGTGATCTTAATGGTAAGGTCGACTATCGAAAACAAGTAATATATTTTAACCCTCTCCCTCATAGAGGATACCATGAAAAGACCTATGCGAACAACATAAAACCAGATCAGCCTGCGAGTAACTCGCAGGCTGATCAGGTTTTATGTTGTTCGCTGCTCCTCAGTGGTCTGGTAATGAGGATTTTACAATTAAATTTGGTAAGGTTTGAGTTTGGCTTTCTGCAGATCAGGCTTTATGTGGTACCTATTGAGTGTGTCAAAATGAGTCTATATGAGGGAAAGGGTTAATGAAAGATATGCAGCGTTGGTGGGCATTAAATGATGGAAAATGTAGTAGGTATTTATAATATTTGGCCCGAAAGAAGCCTCACTGCGCACCAAAGAGACGTGTTTTGATTAAAAAAAATGATATATTTATCAAAGAAGCTGTAATTCAGTCAGAATACTTAATCTGCAGGAATCATTCAACAACAAAATCATTACAAAATATTCTGTGGAAAATGTGCAGCGATCACCGGAAGTATGAATTACGATCATATTCAAAGCAAATACTAGTGTTTGAAATATCTACTCGCAATTTTCACACTTGTGAAAATGAATTTTGTGAAATTAAGTTTATTGGGTTTGTAAGTGTACTGGACAAAAATGTAATTTTTTTTTTGTTTAATCAATATAAAAAAAGACCCGACTTTTTTCTGATGATTTCGTTATCCTAATACTTGAATAAAATCTGACCTGTTTGCCTAATTTCTCAAACACACACACACACACTTGTCAAGTTCATGACTTTATATAAAAAGATAATAAAAATAATAGTAATTACATTAATAATAGTAATCTCACAATATGCAATCTAAGCATTAAGGAAGATCCGCAATCGTATTGGCCTTACACTATTCAACATAAACCTGTTTTAGAAAGAAACAATACATTAAACGAAATGGACGAAAGCCTTTCTTTTGCAACTTAGTGTAATTTAAGTAGATTTGCGTGTTTTCTTTTTACTAAAGAAGAAATTCCCTTCAAATGGATGCAGTATTAAAGTAGAACTAAACGTAGTTAATTGGTACATGTATTATTTTTCTTAAAGTGTTATTAAAGTTTATATCGACCTATTTATATATTGTTTTGTTTTTTTTAATTTAAATGAAAAATTGAACTTAAATTCAGTTTCGAAATATTGATGAACTAGATCTTCCTCAATAGTGCCATAAAAACATAAATAAGGATGATATTTTAAAATGAAATATTATAAAAGTTAACAGTTCTTGAAGATATTGCACAGGGAGGACCCTAAAACAAGAAGGGCTAGGATAATGTGAGATGGTGACGTCATCGTCGCTTCTCCCTCCACGTCTCGGTAGCAGTCCAGGCCAGCTGTCTTGTCACGTGTCTCATTACTGATGTCAACCAGACTTTGGTCTGTTCCAAATAATATGATCTCCAGGGATTTAATCTCGAAACTGTGACCTATAGAAATTCAAAGGGAAACATATACCATTATTTATATAATAAATAATTTTAACTCTCTCTCTCTCTCTCTTATTTACTTAAAATATCCAACGAAATATCGACATTATTTTCAAAAATATAAAATCGATATTATACGAATACATATTAATGAAGTCAGCGCATTGCTACAATTCACTTCACACATACACACACTATTTATAAAGTACTTCCGTTTTTAAAAATCCAAAACTTAATGAAGTTGATGCCATTAATCTCTAAAGAACCTGTTAGCAGACCAGTTTCTTACACGTTTATTTTATATGATAAACCATTGTTTAGATAAAATGAACAAGAAAATGAAATACTTCTCACGTTTTGCTGATTCTTTTGGTACTATAAAAAGTTTCCATCCTCCTAATGGGTATTCACCCCAAAATTGCAATGAGGTAAAACTCCACTGTCGCACTATTTTCTCGCTACGTCCTGATGCTCGACTTGCATTTAATATCGACGAGCAGGTCCCCATAGGTGAACAAAGAAGGAGATTCATTTGAGACTCGAAACTAGTGGAGTACTTAATGCTAAGCATAACATGCTCGAGACTGCGCACGCATGAAGAGCTCGGCAGACATTTACTGACATTTATCTCTGCGAGATACACTTGCTCTAATGTCTTACACAGTTCGACCAACCTGAAAATAGTAAACATTATGAATGTGCTATATGTACATACAAATAGTTAAATCATGTTTTATAGTGTATAATGAATAATTACATATATTATAATTGCGATATTTCGAAGACTAGCCCCAAGTTCTCAAAAATAAATAACGTTGACTTTCATCTTATTTGCAAAAAAAAAAAAAAAAAAAAAATAAAAAAATCCTTGAAAGGGATCTACCTCGACTTGTGAAGTTTTATGGCCATGGTTTTCTGGGCACCGACATTTGTCCACTTCCGTGCCTCTTTTGAGAGTAAACCGGCATTCATCAATCCAAATCCAAAATATTGATGATCTTTAAAAACAAGAAATACAAGATATATAGGCAAGAATCAGTTGTGTTGTTTGTTTGTTTGTTGGGTTTAACGTCCCATCGACATTATGTCAGTCATTTGGAGACGATGTCTACTTGAGACAGATATAGCGTTGCCACACTGCAGTATCACGCCGTAGATATGTGGCATGATACCACACCCAGTCACATTAACCTGACACCGGGCCAAACAGCCCTGCAACTACCCTTATATGCTGAGCGCCAAGCAAGGGAGCTATAAAAGTACCAATTATTACGATGTATGAGTTGTGTGTCCTGTTGTAATTCACTTACATCAGCCTCTTTCCTAGCTGGAACATTTTGTACATTCAGTTTGTCATATTTGATATAAGAAATCACATATAGCATGGAACCGCGCCAGGCATATCATCCTGGCCATACGGTCCTGGTATAATGAATTAAAATTTATGGTCGTATGTGGTGTTTGGGTAAATAGATTACTGATGCCAGTTTTTCTTCACTAATATTTAATTCTCCACCGTAGAATACAAGTATACATATAAAGTAAGTAACTAGAACTTCCAGAATGTTGTAACGCAAATTAATGTAAGTTGGCTCGTAACACAAGTCCATAAATCTAACACACTTCTTAAAAATTACTTGTAACACAAGAAAACTAAGTTTAAGGAGCACCTTTAGGCTGAAGTGTAGAATCTTAGTGAAATAAAGTTTAAATATTATTTATAAAAACCAACAGATGGACAACAGGTTCTCGAGACTAACATATTTTCACCTTCTCAAAGGTGACACCGGAGTGGCACCACAGTTATTTTATTTAGCTTCATCTTAACAATAACTTATGATTAAATAATACAACCATTTTTGCACCTTAATCATGAAGGAAGTCCGACAAAACAATGATGTTAAACATTAAAAGCATTGGAAGCTGTACACATAATAACAACAGAACTGGTGATAAATTGTAGCTTGTGTCAAATAACACACCAATCTCCAAAGAATGTATTAATGGAGACATAGTGGCACCCTACAGGAAATGATCAGAATTTTAAACATTTGTGCTAATTCATTTATGCTTTTTAAAAGACAGATTTGCATTCTTAAAATAAAATATATATTTTCTTTAAAACAACTTAATTTGAAGACAAAAATAATAAATAATACATAATATATGTCTTGTGAAGAATTTGACTTTAAAAGATGGTTCATAATACTGAAACTACACTAAATGACTTATGTGCTGAGCGCAAAAACCAGGATAGCATTTTACTTATTTCAGTATGTCTTAGCCTACCGGTTTCTGGGCGGACGCTCTACAAAAGAAATACTTACATTTGAGACCGACGCCATTAACGGATGGTGGTTCCTTGTCATTGATTTCATCAAAAGAAGACGTTAATATAATCAGATGCAGGATGTCTCTTTGGGAAAGATTCGGACTAAAATATATATAAAACGTCATTTGTATTATTTACCAATTTTAATGATAACAAGAAATATCTTTAAAAAAAAAATTTGGCGGCAGGCTTAGTCACTAGCTGTAACATAAGATCTTATTTAATTCCAGAACCGTTATATAGAAAACAGTCTGTATCTCTGATTTTGTACACAAATTCATATCCAGTTACATTAGTGAAAAGTAAATAACCCAGTCTGGAGTATTAACCAATGAGAACACTGCCTTTAAGGAGTCGCGCTTAGAAAAAAAAATCTGATCATTTCTGATTGGTCGAAGTCCTTGAAAAATCTGGGTCAATGGCAAAAGCATACAGCTGCCACCGAAAAACAAATGCCAGTCAGCTGAATCCGCTTATTATTGTTACGTGAAGTACATTTGCTTCCATCTTGCTCAGTACCCATGTTAAGGATTGTGCCCAATAAAAGTAGTTTTATAATAAGTTCTTATTTTATTTCACACATAGTCATAAAATCGATTTGTTTACGTGTGTCTTGACAGAAGCGAAAGAAATAAGACCTTTGGTGAAATTAATACATGTTTAAATTATTCTTCACAACAACAAACACATTTTGAATGATGGATTGACTTTAACCCTTGAAATATGTTGGATTTAGTCATAGCAGGTCAGCAATGTGACTCAGCAATAGACGCTTATTCATGTTTTTTTCTATGCTTCACATATCAGAGAGATAACTCGTATTTATTTCAAACTGTCATAGCTGCCAACTGATTTTTTTCTTATCCATGTTTTTCTATAATGTAAACTATTCGAGACGTACCTTTGATTTTTTTTTTTAAATTAAAGAAATATGAATTTGTCAAGCATTCTTGCATCCAATAATTAGCTTGATTTCGGAAAACTTGTAGTATAACACAATCTTCCATTCTTAGAGCATTATCTATGACGTCACGATAAATATGAGAATCCCCAGTAATATACGATACGGTTTTATCCTTATCGGTTTGACGTCATTTACTATCGGCTTGATAAACTGTGAAAAAAGGACTCACTTTGCTTCTAAAGCAAGGGCGATAATTCCAGCTGCCATTGCTGTCGAGGCTGAAACTCCTTTGACCGTCGTGCAGCTGTCCCTGTGGTAAGCTGTGGTCTTTGGACAAAAATAAATATAAAGTAACAGCACGTGTTGCTGTCGTCATTGTTGTTGAAGGAGCAATATAATGTCATAAAATATAGTGAAAATTTAAGTTTATCACAAAGGTTACGAGTATTTAAATAAGCAGTTTGTTTTAATTTTGCTTATTTCATTTACTGAGTAAAGCTTATATATATGTTTGTGTGTGTGTGTGGAGGGGGGGGGGGGGGGGGCATTGATAGCGTACTGTAAATGCTCTATGCTTCTTATCAATGTTTTCCAAGTTCGATTCCGGGTATCTGCTGGAGGTGTTACAATGATTGTCTGTCCAGTCATATGGGTTTTCTCCGGGTTCTCCAATGTCCACCCACAATAATGACCACATAATCCACCATCCGCGCCATCGAACGCGATTTTAGACGTCAGTCAGTCTTGTAAACGTGAAACTAAAAACAGGCATTGATGATTTGCACAATTATCGCAGCCATTTAACTGAAATATATCACTCCGCGCTCAGTGTCGTATCGATGTCATACGATTCTGCACTACTAGAGTAAGGTCATGACCTCTGGGTATGCAAATATGAATTCAGGGTCATGACCCTCATTCCGGACCAAATTCCAAAACAAATCAAAACGCTCAAGACACGTTAAGACAGCCCCAAACTCCGCGCACCGGTTACGTCACGCTACGCTACTTTAACCACTGCTACCACTCAAGTCACGTGATGATAGTATGAAACCATGTGACCAACATTTATATGATTGATTTTTTACTTTTCTCGAAACCATGAATGCTATTTTCGTGAAATATAACGAAACTGATATGATATATTCAAAACTAGTCATAAGTGATAAAAGTAAATCCGGCCTATATCAGCCGAAATCTACTTCTGGTGGCAGTGGTTATCACAACTGTAAGGGGAGGCAATTACTGCGGCGGAGTTTGAGACAGCCCATGGAAGAGCAAGTTCAGCTTACACAGGAAAAAAAGTTCTTTTGCGCCATATGACTTTTGCCTCTACTCGAGTTGAACCCTGCTGAAATGCTTAGTAAATAATTATAGCTATATTTCAGGTAAATCCGCCTGAAAGCCTTTCTATATGTGTTTTGCTGAAGTAACCAATTCTCGCTTTGACACAGCATGAAGTCTCTTTGCATTTATCGTTTTGATATACATAAAAACCTTTATCATAATCAATGTATAATAAATAAAATGTTGATTAAATATGTGTGTGTGTGTGTGTGTGTGTGTGTGTTAACATACCAGGGAAGCGCTGTCATATAAATGGCCCCATCCGTAGGTAGATGCCACTGTTGAAGCACATGGTATAGCATAGTCCGGCCGGGTACCAGCAGGCCCGACACTGGAGAACGTCATGGTGTATAAACTATTGGCATACGGGTCCGTGTTGCAGTCGTTAACCCCATTACGACGATATGCATTTTTATTGTCTCCACTGGGGAACACGATGATGCTGCCCTTACCGAGCCTACCCTAGTATTTGTGTATTAATAGACAAATGGAATTAATTAGTTTATTTACCATGGCAGATGAGAACAGGAACTGTTCCAACCACCATTCAATTTAAAAATGCTTAAACAAGACACTATATAACTTAGATTTTTTCTCTTAACCTCATGAATATTCATGAACACTTTGTGACTTTACTGAACTTTCTTTGCCCTACAGACTGTAGAATCTGAGTTACAATACTTATTATATACAAATGTATTGTATTGTATATTGTATTGTATCTTTATTTCAATATATTTACTGTAACATAATATATCCCGAAGATTACTAAATGTAACTAATCAATTGTAGTTTTTTATTATCGCGCTGTTATCTACATAATATCCATTGAAAGAGACTGCAGTAAATAGAAAATCACCAAGAAATTGTGTAGCAGAAGAATACGAGATAGTAAGAATAATATATTGGGGTAAAATCAAGAAACCAAAGAATGAGTCGAAAACGCTTAATTTTAACAATTACGGCAAAGTAATAACGTATGTATTTCAGATTTGATGTCTCTTTTGCAATGGTAATTTTGTACTTTCGAGTTTCAATACGAATAGGATAAACTCGACAACGAAATTTACATGAAAAAATGATATGGCTTTATTTCTGCCAAGTATGTTGATACCGGATTCCTAGCCACTGTCTTCACAAAAAGTGGTATCAATAATGCGCCGACGAATAATTATCGGATAGGACTTTAGCCACATAGGGTACCAGTCCATTATCAATTAGACGAATATAGAAAAAGACATTAGGGTACCAGTCCATTATCAATTAGACGAATATAGACAAAGACATTAGGGTACCAGTCCATTATCAATTAGACGAATATAGACAAAGACATTAGGGTACCAGTCCATTATCAATTAGACGAATATAGACAAAGACAGGGAAATTATAGACAAATAACCACATGTAGATTATTGCGTGAAGTGTTTTGAGATAACTACTAATAGTAGTAGTAGTAGTGGTAGTAGTAGTAGCAGTTGTGACTAGCAGTAGAGACATACGTATTAGCAGTGGTGGTAGTGGTAGTTGTATTAGATCAAGTATTAGCATTTCCAAAAATGCTAAAAAACGCCGTTAGCCAAGTGAACAGAAAGTTGCACTGTGAAGTAAAGGGAAAATTATATATCGAAGTACTTGCAGTTGCAGTTGAAGGAAAGGTTCATAGCTGGGAAATGTTATTATGTTTCAAAATTAACCACAACAAGGCTTTGTCTTATGGGTACATGAAAAGCTAATAGTCCCGTACCGTACACTCCATACCGCACACACTGGAAATTATTGATAGTGCTGAATACTTGTACAGACAATGACATAAACAACTAAGTTTCTTAAAGTTAAATTGCATGATACTTTTACTCATCTGAAGACTGATCATGTCTGTTTGGTTCAGCATTAACATAAAAATGGCTACAACAAAGGGGTGAACTCCAATCGAATCTGCCCAGTTATGCGCTTACCAGTCTAGCACCGTCTAGCAACATGTACTAACACAGTCCAGATTTCCCAGCGTTCAAAGCAGTGTCCCAGAGCTTGTTCCCGGTCATCTTTCTGCGACCGACCGAAAAGGAACCTGCTTGATTACGTCAGCGGTGCGGGAGTAAAAAGTTGCTGTCTTGTTCGATAGTATAATATCGCCGCCTTGGGTCAGCGATAAAAAAGACAAGTTTTAGCCTACCAAAAGTTCCTTCCAGGGCAAATATGAAGTGAAAGCCATATTTTTGACATTATTGTTCCTTCCCATGGGAAGGAACATCTACAGTCATACTTTTCAACTTGACAGTTTCAGATTCGCTTCCTGTGGAGATGTTATCCCGCTTAGTATCTGATTTGCCTCATGATACCTACGATGAGACGGGATCCAATCGGAAGTGACGTGATAGCAGAAACCGCCATTTATCCGCCATTTTAACGGCCATCTTAACGTTTTTGATGACGTGTTGGTTTTCTGTTAAGTTATCAGCAAATCAGTGGCGGATATCGTATCACATGACTCTGAGGCTGCCGAATATGGTTAAGGGTTTACACATTTGAAAACAAAGATTGCGTGTGTTTTTCTCTCTAAACAAATAGCAATTAAAGTGACGAATTCTTATTCTTATTAGTAACCAGATTTCAATATACATTTGTATTTTGGTTAAGATATTTTTTGAACGACCCGTACCAAGATTGGTATAC